>CM035431.1:53289874-53547374 GCA_020310875.1 Ceratopteris richardii | reverse complement strand
TTCTTTGAAGATGAAATGTGCGCCAGTTCTGACGACTCTTAGAACATTTTCACATATGAATGTTCCTAAACAAAATTCTCTCAGCCTGATTGCAATTAACCTCTCAAATTCTAGCCATAGATAGATTAGCTATGGACTTAGATATGTAAAGAAGGATTTCTCAAAAGATTAAACACAGAAAGAGCAGACAGCAAAATATCGGGCGCAAGTTTTCTCGATTTCTTCAGAAAAATTACATCTAAGTGAGGATAGACAATTCACTCACTTTCCATGTGTCTAATGACACTCTCTACAACTTATTTCTCTCTTCCTATTCTCTATTCTTCTTCTGATCTATTTGCCCGACATTTCCCAACATATTTATAGATGAATATATACAAGTGTATGACTAGACAAAAGTATAAGTCAGCTAATGTACATATGTGTACATATCTTTGGATTTTCTGAATATGTCCTTCCTTCAACCTTCTGAATTTATTCTCTTCTTGACTCCTTGACTTCATTTCTTCATAATCCTTCAATTGATGATTGTCATACACCAACAGCTCCCCCTCAATCATTAATTGAGATTCTTCTCTATCTTCTTGATTCCTGCCATATCCTTGAATCTTTGTAGTTTTGGTCCATCTAGACTTTTTGTCATCATATCTGCAATTTGATCTTTTGTGGGAGTGTGTATGACTTCAATCTCCTTCTCAATGACCTTCTCTCTCAGAAAATGATACTGTATTTCAATATGCTTAGTTCTAGCATGAAACACAGGATTAGCTGCCAAGTATAAAGAACTCATGTTGTCTCCACAAACAATAGGAGTACTTTGAACAACATCAAAAACTTTCATAAGTGTCTTTAGCCATATTACCTCCTTTGCAGCTTCCACCATACCTTTATATTCTGCCTCTGTAGATGACAAAGCAACTGTATGTTGCTTCTTAGAACACCATGAAATCAATTTGTCTCCTACATAACACAAGTATCCATGTGTTGATCTTCTATCATCCACATTACCTGCCCAATCTGCATCACTATATATCTTTACTCTTGTATCAGAAGTAAATCCATAGTACAACCCTTCTCTGAGTGTACCCTTGATGTACCTAAGTACTCTTTGTCCTGCAATCCAATGTTCCTTTCTAGGACAATGCATAAATTGTGAAAGCACACCAACTGCATATGACAAATCAGGCCTTGTTAATGTAGCATAAATCAAGCTACCAACCAAACTTTGATAGAGTTTCATATCTCTGAACTCTTCTCCTCCAAACCTAGACAATTTATGATTCACTTCCAAAGGTGTAGGTGCAACCCTGCAATCTTCCATTTTAAATTTGGTTAGCAAATTATTAAGATACCTTTCTTGGGTCACATATACTCCATGTTGAGTATAAGAAATCTCCATTCCCAAGAAGAATGATAGGTTCCCCAAATCACTGATTTTGAACTCTTTCTCCATCTGCTTCTTGATCATTTGTATTCCTTTATCATCTGTTCCTGTAAGTATTGTGTCATCAACATAAATACAAACATAAATGAACCCATCTTCACTTGCTTTGACTAGCAAGCTACTATCTGCCTTTGATGCTTGAAATCCAAGATCATTCAAGAATTTTACAAGCCTATAATTCCATGCCCTTGGGGCTTGCTTTAATCCATACAAAGCTCTCTTGAGCTTACACACATAATTTGGATTCACTTGATCTTTGAACCCATCTGGTTGCTCCATGTAAACTTCATCTGAAATATAACCATTCAAAAAAGCATTTTTAACATCTAATTGAGACAACTTCCAACCTTTGCAAGCAGCAATTGCAATGAGGGTTCTGATTGTTGTCATCTTTGCCACACGACTATAAGTCTCATCATAGTCCACTCCATATGTCTGTGCATACCCTTTCACAACAAGTCTAGCTTTGTATCTAGACACACTTCCATCTGCAAATCTCTTTGTTTTGTAAACCCACTTACATCCAATAATTTTCTGGCTATTAGGTTTAGGAACCAGATCCCAAGTCTGATTCTCTATCAATGCATCATACTCCTCTTGCATGGCTTCTTCCCAATTTCTCTGGTCTTTGGCTTCATCATATGTAGATGGATCTTCATCTGCTTTTACCAAATAAGCATAATCTTTAGTAGTCAAGAATGAAGTGTCATAGCTATACCTTGTAGGTTGCCATTTGTGCCTAGATGACCTCCTAACTTCTGCACTTCTTGAAGTCTCTGGTTCATCACATTCTGGATCAAACCTTGGCCTCTCTTCTTCTTCAACCTGTACTTCATTGTTCTCACTTTCATCAAGTAATTGAATCTTTGCTTTACCTTTTCTTTGTTCCACTACTTCTTCATCATCTGCATGTACATTATATTTACCTGCATACCAAGTACCTTGTTCATCAAATGTAACATCCTTGGATACAAGGAATTGCTTTGTGGATGGACTCCACAACCTGTATCCCATTTGCTTATCATCATAACCAATGAATACATACTTTTCTGCCTTAGGCTCCAACTTATGCCTCAATTGAGATGGCACATATGCATATGCCAAGCATCCAAATATTCTGCAATGATCCAAGGTAGGTTTCTTACCCCACCAAGCTTCATATGGTGTCATACCTTGCAAAGCTTTACAAGGCAATCTATTGACCAAATAAGTAGCTGTGTTTACAGCCTCTGCCCACAAATAATTTGGACAATTCTTCTCTTTCATCATGGACCTTGCAAACTCAACAAGAGTCCTATTTCTTCTTTCTGCTACCCCATTTTGTTGAGGAGAATACCTGCAAGTAACTTCTCTCTTTATACCTGCATTCCACAAATAATCATTGAACTCATTTGAAAAATACTCTCCCCCTCCATCTGACCTTAGTCTCTTCAATTTTTGACCTGTAATCCTTTCTGCATATGTATGATAGTGTTTAAATGTATTAAACACTTCTGAGTTTTCTTTAATCACATAAATTGTGATCCACCTGGTAGCATCATCAACATATATGACATAATATCTTGAACCATTTATACTAAAGTCCTTTGAAGGACCCCACACATCTGTATGCACCAATTCAAGTCTTTCTGAATACATAAACCCATGCTTGGAATAGGATTGCTTATGAGCCTTACCTAATTGACATGCCTCACATCTGTATGTCATGTGTTGACCTGCAATGTTAGGCAATCCAAGCACTGAATCATTGTTAATCATTTCTACTGAATTATCACTTGATCATTTTACTCCTGACTTAAATCAATTGCTAGGACATATGTTAACCTTTGAGCAGGATGTCAAAGGTGAAGGTGACAAGAGTACAGGTCATGCAATGTATTCAAAGGATAAGAAGAAAAGTAGCAAAGGAAAGCAACAAGCAAATGATGATGAAGGTACAACTAGCCAAGCCAACTTCCTAAGAGGAAAAGGAGGTGGCAAAGGTAGAGGAAGAGGCAGGAGTAATAAAGATGGAGTCAAAACTTGCTGGATTTGTGGTAAGACAAATCACTTAGCTAATGAATGTTGGCATAATACTCAGAGTAATGGTGGATATAATCAGAACTTTAATTCAAGAGGAAGAGGTGGAAGAAATGAAAGAGGTAATTTCAGAGGTAGAGGTAGTAGAGGTTACTTTGGAAGAAATGCAGGTAGAGGATTCCAAAGTCAACAATACAACAATACCTACTACAATTATGCTTCAGATCAAACATTGATAATGAATGCAAATTGTGAAAGGCAAAGTGAAGACCAAAGAGTCTTTTACATTGACTCAGGGTGTAGCAATCACCTGAGTGGTAACATAGCATTGATGACTGATTTGGAAAATAAGGTAACTAATCATGTAGTTCAAACAGGTGACAATACAAAGCACAATGTGAAGTCAATTGGATCAGTGAAGGCCAAGGATGGTAGCACCCTCTTGAGTAAGGTCTTGTATGTTCCTACAATTCCTAAGAATTTGATAAGTGTAGGACAAATTGTTGAAAAAGGTTATGAAGTTAGGTTCACTAATGAAGGAGTGTTTGTGGAAGACTCTAGCAATGGGTATAAACAAATTGTTTCAGGGAAGAAAGAAGGAAGATTGTTCACATTGAAGATCCTTTGAAGATCCAAGGTAATGTTGGTCATGCCTTGTTCACTTATGGAGGACATAAGATCTCTGAGTTAGATCTTTGGCACAAGAGGCTTGGACATTTCAATGAAAGAGGTATCAAAGATATAATTAACAATGATTCAGTGCTTGGATTGCCTAATGTTGCAGGTCAACATATGACATACAGATGTGAGGCATGTCAATTAGGTAAGGCTCATAAGCAATCTTATTCCAAGCATGGTTTTATGTATTCAGAGAAGCTTGAGTTGGTACACACAGATGTGTGGGGACCATCAAAGGATTTCAGTATCAATGGTTCAAGGTATTATGTGATTTATGTTGATGATGCTACCAGATGGATCACTATCTATGTGATCAAGGATAAGTCAGAAGTATTCAATGCATTCAAACACTATCATGTGTATGCAGAGAGAATTACAGGTCATAAGTTGAAGAGACTAAGGTCAGATGGAGGGGGAGAGTATTTCTCCAATGAGTTCAGTGATTACTTGTGGAATGCAGGTATAAAAAGAGAAATTACTTGCAAGTACTCTCCTCAACAAAATGGTGTAGCAGAGAGAAGAAATAGAACTCTTGTTGAGTTTGCAAGGTCAATGATGAAGGAGAAAAATTGCCCTAACTATTTGTGGGCTGAGGCTGTAAACACAGCCACATATTTGGTCAATAGGTTACCATGTAAAGCTTTGCACGGTATGACTGTGAAGAGAGATGGTGGATGCAATCCAAAGATGAGTTGGTGCTGCTACAACCAGCTTCACACCAGCCAATTGAAACTTTAGAGTTGATTAGTAGACCCTTTAAGCTTCCTAAATCCACCAAAATATCAGCCAAGTACTTTGCAACATGTATCCCAAAAGTTTAAGTCAAGACAGACAAGTTGCAAGATGACTAGCTCCCAAAAACTTGCTATTTTTTGGACATACACCTGCTAGAAAAAATGAACAGTGCTCTCAACCTGGTAGGACTTAGATAAATTCCTTTTGGGCATAGCAAATAGACTTAGCAAGCTTCCCAAACCAAATTAAAACACTTCAAATGATGGACTGAGCATTGAGAACAAGATTCATCAATTTCTGGAACATGCCCACCATTCTCGGGGCTCTGCAGAGATAGACCAGTGAGCAGTAAAATGCAGAGATAGACCATTCTCGGGACATGCAGAAACTAGACCGTAAGAGCTATCCAACGCACATTAAAACACTGAAAAATGTTGAGTAGAACTTGAGATATGACCTTCTAAAGTTATTGCTCTGAGTGAGTATAGTAGAGAACAAAACAGAGAAGTAGATGATGATAAATGTATAGATTCACATATAATTACAACCACATTGGCAATGAATCTTTTCACAATGGGAGTAGAATGATAGAGCTATGGAGTAAGCTCTTCAATCTCTACAAAATGACATGAAGTCGTTACGTACAAGGCTTGCTAATCGCCTCTTCCTTCTTGCTCTTTTTATAGCTATTCTTGGAGGGAGTTTTGAATTCGAATTCGAATGGCTCCACCTAAAAGTGATCTCCAAAGTTAGGAGATATTCCCTCAGTGCAAAAATTCATGGTTTTAGGTAGCTAGAGCCACGACTTTGCTTTTACATCATGGATGAGGTAAGCCATCCTTTTCCTTTTTCTTTTTTTAATTACAAGAGATAAAAATGAACTCTTTTACAAGAGGTGTTCACATGACTACACTTGTGAGTTACAAATGATCATAATATCAAGCATATCAAGCATGTAGGCTTGGGTAAAATGCACCAACAGCTCCCCCTCAAGCCTAACATGCTTGGCCTCCAAATCAGTCTTCAATTGTCCTTGATTTCCTGCAAGCCAATCATCAACTTGAATCTACTTAACTTTGTACCATCAAGAGCTTTAGTCAACATGTCTGCACATTGCATATCTGTAGAGACATAGGATAGTTGAATATCCTTGCTCATTAACTTCTCCCTTACATAATGGTAGTGGACTTCAATATGCTTGGTTCTAGCATGGTATACCGGATTAGTTGCTAGATGTAGTGAGCTTGTGTTTGTTGAAGAAACACTCACGAATTTGACAAACAGACATGCATAAAAGAAAAAGAAATGAGAAGCAGAATCAAAGAAAATCAAAAGCCTTAGTGGAGGGACAAATCCATGACCGTTACGTACAGTACAGAATCTTCCAAGATCAGAGTTCGTTACACCAAATCAAATTGTACATAGAGAGAACGTGCATAGGAATAATAGAAGGGAAGTGTGAACAAGAACGTGCGTAAGAAGAGCGTGCAGTATAAATAAGAGCACAAATAGAAGAAAAATGAGAGAGTGGAGAGTGTGAGGAGAGTAAGAGGGAGAGAGAGAGAGAGTTTTAGTTATGGTTAGAAGAAGACTCCAGAGATCACGTATGTAGAAGAAGACACCAGAGATCGCGTATGTAAAAATTAGGGGAAAAAATGAACCCTGCATGGGCCTTGTAAGGATCCCTAATTTTTAGGGATTAAGCTTAATTCTGTTCTTGTTTAAGGGGACAAAGTGCATTTAATAGGGCACTTTTTAGTAGGCTGGAGTAGGCTTTTTTTTAGGCTTCAATAGGCCTCTCTCTTTCTTATTCTAGAGAGAGAGAAAGAGAATCTACTTTCCACATCATCAAACTCGTACATGTATTTGAATAAAAAAATGAATTTTTTAAAAAAGTCTCATTTTCAGTGTATATTAACTCAAAAGAGCCTATTTTTTAATATATATGTCAAAACTTACTTTTTTGGGCCCATTTTCTGAAGTTTCTTTTAGAAAAAGTATAATTTTCAAACTCCCTCCAAAAGTAAGTGCCACATCATCAAATCCGTGACTATGCTTCCCCCAAAAAATGACTTTTTTCAAATTTCATCATTTTCAGCCATACTCGGTGGAAAAATACACTTTAACCCATACACATACAAGAAAACACATTTTTTGAGCAAAACCTATGCTTTAGACTCCCTTCCAACCGGTTTTTCATCTTTGTTTTTGATATTGTTGGTCATTAGCAAAGATGGTGTTGACATGTATCACAAACTTCACAGTAGAACGTCCTCATGCTCCTGCATCAACAAGTATCCATGTTCGTGTGCCTAGAGAGTTTGCTCCAAATACACGATGCAACAATGATGCCAATTCTCAAAATGAACGTCGTGCAGCTGGAGAAAAAAGTATTGATCTTTGGGCTCATGGTTCACTCTATCCTCTTGATCCAATATCTTCTTACCATCCAACATTCCATAACCTCTCAACTTTACTTCAGTTCATTGGTGCGGGTGAAGCTAGACTATTAGGTTACTGCAAGAGATTATCTACACATTCACTTGCTACTACTAAGTATTGGTTCCAACAACATCACATCCATCATATGAGGGTGGTCACTTTAGAAAGCACAATCATATCTTTACAAAAACAACTTGCAGATTTGGAACAGGATACTGAAGCAAAACAAAGCACAATTTCAAAGTTAACTGCCAATCTCCAGCAGCTGAAAGAGACTCCACTTGGTATGAGACATAGGAAAAGATCATTGTCATCCTTTGAAGCTCTTTCAAAAGGTGGTGGAGCATGCAAACGACGTATATATGCAACAAGGTGAGTGTTTGTTTTACTTTTATATGTTTTAATGAAGATTTGTAATGGAATATTTCATTGTGTAGGTCGTTTATTGAAGACATAACTGCTTCATCAACAACACAAGACCAATTCAAGCTGATGAATAGCTATATAAACACCAAAGAAATCACTTCTGCTTTAGACTCACGCATAGGAAAGTGTATTAGAGTTGTTGTTGAAGCTGAGTTTTCAAAGAAGTTAAAAAATCTTATCACAGTGCAAGATGTGCAGGCAATATGTGACGAAGCAGGCATCAGTAGAAATGGGTATACTGCAATGTACACCCTTCTCAGGCAAGCCTTACAATCACAAGGTATTTCTCAAAGTATATTTCCATGCCCATATAAATTGTCTATCAATGAAAAAACTTCAAATGAGGATGTGACTCGTACTATTGGACAATATTTATTCATAGAAGAAACTATGCCTGCCCCTATTTATCATCCAAATATTCCCAAGAAGCAATCAAAAATCCTATCTACACAAGGATTTACTTACACTAAATTCAACAATATATTTGTGGATCTTCAGAAGCTTCAACAAGCAATGGTTCACTTTTATAGTTCAACAATCAAAGGTACCCCTACTACATTTTATTTGGTGTTGAAGTTCTATTGCATTCAAGTGTCATATTAAGATAATGTTTTCTCTTTCGTGCAGACTGTAATGTTAAGTTAAAGTTCATACTGAAGCTTGATGAGTGTCAAATCATAAAGGGTCGGCGACTAGAAAGGTTGAGTGTGACGCTAATGAACGAAATTATGGACCATGCAATGGGTGATGAAACTTTAGGAGGGAGGGACCAGTTGACTTACAGTGTGCAATCAGAGAGAGATATCTGGTGGTTAGGTGCTATAGAAGTTCCCAAAGAAACAAATAATGTTATTTCATGGATTTTTAGTAGGACTCCGTGGATTACGGAAGTAATCTCTTCTCAAATACATGGGCAAAAGCTTTTTGTAGATGATATAGGTGATTTTGATGTAGAATGGCATTTGGGTGGAGACCTTAAGAGTATAAAATGCATGTTAGGTTGTAAACAAGGAGCATCTTCTCTCTATCCTTGCCCATATTGTACACAAGGTTACAAAGGATCTAAGAGACAGTCTAAACATGCAAGGGCATTGACGAGAGTTAATGACTCTGAAGAAATTGATGAAACAGACTCATTGAATCATAGGGAATGGGAGATATCACTTTTGAGGTGTCCAATGTTACAGGAACCGACTCGTGATAAAATAAGCAATGATTGGAACCCCATTATCCCATTTCCATTAGTCAATGTTCACTTTTGTACTTTCCATGCATTCATGAGGATCTTTGATAGGCTTTTGAAGCTCCATGTTGAATATGCATTTGCAATGAAACCACTAGAGAGGTCTACAATAGCAATCCAGAAAATAGAAGATCTTTTGAATTCTATAGGTTGTCATGGTGGCCACGTATCTTTAGTTGTTAAGAAGTATGGTGAGTCTCAAGAGATTTTACAACAAGTTTCAATGACTGGGAAGAAGGCACGACGTTTCTTTAAAAAAGATGTGAATAGTCAAGATGATGGGAAATGGGAGCTTTGGAAGGACCTCTGTTCAATTACAACTGACAATGATAGTCAGGTTGATCTCATTAACAAGCGAAAGAAGGTTTGGTCATCGTTCGATCAATTGTTACATTTGATGTGTTTGGCTTCCACTAATGCTTCACAACGAGAATTATTCCAAGTGACTTTGAAGGAGTTTACACAGTCATTCATCTTATCTTGGGGAGAAAGCAACATTACACATTACATAGTAAGTTTCGCTTACATTTTTTTATTTGGTCTTAAACACTATGTGTATATCTTATTGACCAGATCATAGCATATTCTTTTTGCACATGGAGCATATTTTATGAATCGATATGGGTCACTGGACATTTTTAGTACACAAGGAATGGAGAAGTCACATTACAGGGCTAGAGGTGTTTACTTTAAAAACACTCGTCATGGGGGTGGTCTACTCCAATCAAACTATTTAGAAGAAATGTTCAATTGGTTCTTTCGTGCGACATTTGCTAGAAAATATGTAATGGAAAAGGCATGTGAGTCACAACTAGCAAAGATTACACGAAAGCTACAACATGATATTGCAAGAGAGAAGTGGATGTCATCGTCAGGACCCGAACATCATGCCCAATGGCGTTCACAAAGAGTCCGCGAGGGTTCTGCTTGGAAATAATTTCCAAACTCTTAAAATGCATTATACTTTTCAAGGTTTTTATAACCCCTTTCACTTCAAATAAAATTCTACTATTTTTGTGAATATACTTTTAATGTCTTAAAACTAATTTTTATCCATTTAAATGTGAACAGGACAATTCTTAAGTGAAAGCCTATAAATAGAGGTGTCCTTCCTCATTTTACCACTTTACAATCTAAGAGAATGGCACGCACAAAGCAGACTGCTAGGAAGGATCATGTCGTCTACCCTAGCCATGTGCAAGGTACTCAGCGCCCAACATGGATGACACCCCACAAGAAGCGTCGAACCACAAGCCACTCTTCAAGACGAAACTCAGGTGCAGGGACACAGTCCGGTGGCATTGCATCGCGGGGGGATGAAGGTTCACCAGAGAGAGATGTATCCCAAGAAATAAATTATTCCCCTTCTGCATCTCATGATGAGCCCCCAATCAGGACACCAGTGAAGGCAAGGCCCAAACAACGAGGACATAGACGAGTTGTGATTGAGACATCAAATTTATCGAGTTCCTCAGATGAAGAAAGTATAAATGAGCCACCATGGAACAATGATGATATCCCCGTGAACCATCGAGTAACACAAGGAGGCAAGACACTCCCCCCAGGACAAGGACAAAGACCAACCGATGAAGGAAGAGAGCAAGGTCGGGCAGAGGAAGTAAATGATGAGGCAGGACCATCTAGGCGTCCTCCAAGAAGAAAGAAGAACTATCAACCACGTCGTAGACCACAACGACCACAACCCAACATCCCCCCAAATGCAAGAGCACCACAAAGGCGCAGAAAGCAAACCAGAGCCTTTGCGGAGATTCGACACTATCAAAAGTCTGTGGAGCTTCTGATTCCACGAAGGTCATTTGCAAGAGTTGTGAAGGAAGAGATCCAACGCTATTGCGCTGGACTTCGTATCCAAGGGATAGCCATTGAAGCTCTCCAAGAAGCTGCAGAGGCGTATCTTATATCAATGTTGGAGGACTCTAACCTATGTGCCATACATGCAAAGAGAGTGACAATACAACCTAAAGATTTGCAGCTAGCTAGGAGAATTAGAGGGAATAACCATTAACCATAATTTGTACTCCCTTGTTTGGATAACCTTTTGTATATCCCATACGATGAATATTTTGTAAAACCCAAATGATGAATATAATCTTTGTCTTGTCATATTTGCTCTCCCAAATGTTTATCTCTTAGTGTACATGTTTTGAAGTTTATTTCTCCTATGTTTGTAGGTGTGTTTTTCCAGTACATCTTTGAAGTGTTTTTCATAGTTGTATCATTCTTTTTTCTGTACTTGTTGTAAGTGGTAATGCTATTTAATGCATTTCATGGCCAAGAAATGCCAAAAAAAGGCCTGCCACAGAAACGCGGGGATGGGCCCTGCAAAAGTTTTGCAGGGCCTATCCCCGCGTTTCTGTGGCAGGCCTTTTTTTGGCATTTCCAAGCCATGAAAACCCATGCCATGCACATGGGGGCATATGATTGGCCTTGGCTAGAGTGCACTGCATGCTAAACCCCTGACCAATAGCTAAGCAATGTTTATGAACATACATACATGCACTGATTTACTGCTGCATGCTTATATGCACCCAGAGGAGTCTTAATTTTCTCTAATTATTGCATATAAGAAGAGTGTTCCACATTTCCCCAAGTGAAGGTGCTAATTGAGAAGATAGACTTGCAATACAGGTAACCTAGTGCATAGGATGGCCTAGGAATGCAAAAAAAAGGCCTGCCACAGAAACGCGGGGATGGGCCCTGCAAAAGTTTTGCAGGGCCCATCCCCGCGTTTCTGTGGCAGGCCTTTTTTTTGCATTCCTTAGCCATTCCATGCATTTTGGGCAACACAAATTACAAGAAACAATGGAAAAAGACTGATTAAACTGTGCAAAAGTTATGAGATTGTCAAACCATAAAGATATAATAGATTGAATGCACATGGAAATTGGAAAAACAAAACATTGGTA
Organism: Ceratopteris richardii; assembly: GCA_020310875.1. Taxonomy (NCBI): domain Eukaryota; kingdom Viridiplantae; phylum Streptophyta; class Polypodiopsida; order Polypodiales; family Pteridaceae; genus Ceratopteris; species Ceratopteris richardii. Next base: position 53,535,460 of record CM035431.1, on the reverse strand, counting down.
TTATAAAGTTTTTACAATTGGCTCTTGGCCTTGAGCCTCTCCACTACATTCTTTCTTCTCTGAAAAGATAGAGGCAATTGGTAAGTCAAAACTGATTGGGATATTAATTGAGGGTCTGTCAATCCAAGACCCAAAGCTATTCCTATTTGACCTAATATTTTTCCTCTAAAGTTAACTCCTAGGGTAGTAAGGGCAAGGGACTTCCTAACTAGAAATATACAATTGGTCCCTTGCATTATTGTAGATAGGCACAAAACTTTACTCAAGGCCTTCATACACCAAGTCATGAAGTGTCCTTGAGGGGAAAAGTCCTTGTGGATTATTACAAAATCTTCCTTTGGCAATTTTCCAATGTACTGTGCCAAGGAAGAGCCATGGCCCCGGGAAACACGGTCACCACCACTCCTTGCTGCAAATTTATCCACTTCAATTGTTTCCTGCACAGACAATCATAAAATTAAATAGATACATCTTGTATGAATATGAGACAACCATAAATGTCAGTAGAGACTTACATCTTGAAGCCTGTCTTCATCCTCTCCTCTTCCCATTGCATCTAGTGGAATTGATGAATGGGCCATGCCACTTTGCTCCACAACAGGGGATGTTGGAATCTTCTTCTCCAAAATTCTTTCCCTTGCTGTGGCTAGATCTTCTTCGCTGGCATCTTGGTTGGCATGGCTCAAAATCTCTTCACACACAACTGCAATGGTGTCCGCAACTGATTCACCAAGTGGAATTGTTGCCTTTTCAATAATGTCAGAAGTGTTGTCCATCGGAACATCCGAGGTTGAGCTGAAAATACTAAGGCATTCGTCGAGGCGTAGACCGAATGCCTTCTCAATATCATGCAGGAACAAAAATTCCTCTCCATCAACAAGTACAACTGAAAACATTTCCATCTCTACCTCTGGTAGAGTGGGTTCCACGGGGTCTAAGTTGGAGGGTGGACTCTTCTGTGTACTGGCTTCCTTTAATTTGCCCACTACTCCTTGAGGAAATTCTCTGGAAATTTTTTGACTCTCTTCTAATAAGTTGAGAGCTTCTGTCTGGGGTTCCTTCTTGTCATCTACAAAACCCCCAGTAACAAGATGGGGTAGGTCCATGGGTGAAGGTTCGGGCTCCTCATTGACAAAAAAGATTGTTGTTGCTATGTAGGAAAGATATTTTCTTCCCATTTTCCTTTTCTTATTTAATTGTTTAATTAAGGGCACTGTGTCATCTAACAGGTGCCCTGAAGCCTCAGCAATCGCCATGAAACGCTTTAAGCGCTTCGCAAATGCCTCATCTCCTTTATGAATGTAAAAAAGCAGGTCACAGGGGACCCATTTACACTCATATGCTGGAATATCTATGGCATATCTTAAAATATAGAGTTCCATAAAATCTGTGATCTCATCGATCACATCGGAATTCATGGCTATTGTCCCTTCAAGATTAGGGACTCTACAGACTAGGTCATACAAATCCGTACGACCATTGTGTTGGAGCAAGTCTATGACAAGCCTAAGTATTGGCTTGAGCCTCACAAAGTCTTAGAAGAAGCTTTAAAAAGAAGACTATGTAAAGTTCACTTGTGAACTACCTCTTGTAACTTTTGAAGAGTTTACTTAATGTAAAAGTAAGAGAATCTTAAGTGGTTGAGTCCACTTGATCAAGAATGGAAAGAGGAGCCACGAATTCGTGATTTATGGTAGGTAGAGAATCAAATCAATCATTGATTGATTGGAGAGTGATTGAGGGAAGTTAGCCTCCCAAACTCAACTATAAATAGATGGCAGTTTTAGTCGTGGTTAGAGAGACCTATGTGAAGACCTCCAAGAGCTGAGCTTTATGCCATATCAAGGTGTGATTACAAGGCACACATATGTATCAGTAAGTCATTGTATTGTACAAGCAATATACTTTCATTTTCATGATTATTTGAGTTCATCTTTCCATGTTCTTGTGAAGTGTACTACTCACTGCCATTACTCTCAGTTTTCTCAGTCAGCTTGCAGAGATGTTTTCTCTGAGCTTGGTGCATCATTCTCAGTGATTTAACTTGGTAAAGTTAGCTCTATAAGTCTACTATATGCTCACAAATTTTCATGTCATTTGTATGTTGCAATCTTCAGTTATAATCATTTGAAGTCAACAGGGTCTGTTCATCTTCACTTCTATGTCAGGTACCCGACTTTTTTACTCATCTTGTCAGAGGTGTTCCTCAGTGGTTACTTATCCAAATTCAGTGATTTAAAGCTTGTTGGATTCAGCTGACTGTTTAGTATAACCATCCAAATTTTCATAATCATTGGAGTTCTAAATTTTGAGTTATGGTGATTTTTCTGCTCACTGGTCTATTTCTATAGCAGCCCGTGAAAATCGGGATGATGTCATCACTTGTTAAAACTCATTCTCAGTGTGTGGTTCATTATTTTTGATGAGATTACTCTTGAAATTTAGCTCTTTAAGCTACCTAGCCTTCCCCAAGAGGAATTAAGCTAATTGCTGCTGTGCTCAGAGAATTATGTAAAACACTGGACAGGTGTATGAACCAAGAATAGCAAGTTTTCACCTCTAAGCTAACTCCAACTTATCTGTTTTGATCTATCTTTTTGAGAGTGATCTTCCAAGGTACATAGGGTGTCTAATACATCCATTGGCAAGCTAAAAGGGCCCACCATCTACTCCTGGAGTTCATTTGGCTGGTGTAGATCAAGGATTTTGCAACACCTCTTCATCTTCAAGCACATACCTATCCATCTCTTCACAGTGGTATCAGAGCAAGGTTGGACAACATGGCAGATGGATTTCCTTCATCAATTGACAAATTAGACAGAGGTAACTACTCAGCTTGGTCATTAAGAATGGAAGCCTATCTCCAAGGCACAAGTTTATATGGTTATGTGGCTGGAGATGAAGTTATGCCAAGTTTCAGGAACAAAAGTCAACCAACACAAGAAGAGCAAGAAAGATTGAGCACATGGTGCTCCAAGGATGCACTTGCAAGGTCTTATCTCCTCAACTCTATCTCAGATTTTTTGTTGCCTCACATTAGAAGTTGTAAGACATCTCAGGAAGTGTGGGATGCACTTGAAACTTTCTTTTCTTCAAGTACCAAAGCTAGGAAGCATCAACTATGGCTGGAGTTCACAACTCTCAAGAAGGCTCCCAAACAAAATGTGACTGATTTTGTCACAAAGCTCAAGGACATAGCGGATCAGTTGGGAAGCATTGGAGAGGTAATAGATGAAGAGCAAATTGTAAGGCAGGTCATCAATGGATTGAAGGCAGATGATAAGTGGGAAGCATTCACCACAGCTATGGATTTGTACATGGACATGCATGTACCTGATTTCAACACACTCATTGGACAACTACTTACTCAAGAGGCAAAGCTTATCAAAAATGGAGAAAGCTCTAAAGGTAATCAATCTTCAGTTTTATACACGGATAAAAGCAAGTCTAAAGATAACAAAGGAAAGGCAAAGAAAGTGGATGATGAAGCAGGTACATATCAAGCTAACTATGCAGGTAGAGGAAGACATGGCAGAGGTAGAGGAAGAGGAGGTAGGCAAGGCAGGGGGAGATCCCAAGACTCCAACTCATGTTCTATTTGTGGACTAACTAATCATACAACTGAAAATTGCTTTAGGAATTCCATGAATCAAAGAGGCAGAGGATACAATAGAGGAAGTTATGGATACTCAAGAGGAAGGTTCAACAACTACCATGGCAACTACAACAACTACAATCATTCAAACTATCAAGGAGGCTACAAAGGAAGGAGAGACTACAATAACTACACAAAAGACTCAAACAAAGAGGATTCATTATTGATCATGAACATGGCTATGCCACAAGGTAAATCTGATGAGCATGTTTTCTACATAGATTCAGGTTGTTCAAATCATGTGGCAGGAAATGTGGCACTCCTATCAGATTTAGAAGATCCAAGGAATAAGCATGAGGTACAAATAGGAGATGATACAAAACATCCTGTGGAGAAAATAGGCAATGTCAAAGCACCTGATGGAAACATCAACCTACTCAGTAAGGTACTCTATGTCCCTACCATTACAAAGAATTTGATAAGTGTTGGGCAGATAGTAGAGAAAGGGTTGCAAGTCAGGTTCACAAAAGCAGGAGCATTTGTTGAAGATCCAAGTCAAGGATTCAGAAGAATTGCAAAAGGTGAAAAGAGAGGTAGATTGTTCACATTTGAATTACAGGACACTAGAAACATTGCTCTCTTTAATTATGGTAGTCAGACACTCACAGAATTGGAAGTATGGCACAAAAGGTTAGCACATATTGGTGAAAGGTCATTAAAGCAAATCTGCAAGGATCAAAGTGTACTTGGACTTCCTAATTTGTCAAAACAACATATGATTTATAAGTGTAGTGCATGTCAATTTGGAAAGTCTCACAGGTTACCATTCATGAAGAAAGGTTATATGCATGGAGATCTCTTGGAGTTGGTTCATACAGATGTATGGGGACCTAGCAAGGAAGCTTCAATATCTGGATCAAGGTATTATGTCTCCTTTATTGATGATTGCAGCAGATGGACTATCCTATTCTTTATGAAACACAAAGATGAAGTTTTTTCATGTTTCAAAAGATATTTGGCTCTTGTGGAGAATCAAACAGGTAAATCACTAAAAAGGCTAAGGTCAGATGGAGGGGGAGAATACTTCTCCCATGATTTTGATTTTTTTCTTCAAGAAAGAGGAATCAAAAGAGAGGTAACTACAAGTTACACTCCTGAGCAAAATGGAGTGGCAGAAAGGAGGAATAGGACAATTGTTGAAGCTGCAAGGTCTATGTTAAATGAAAAGCATTTACCTAATTACTTATGGGCTGAGGCTGTATCTACAGCCACTTACTTGATTAACAGGTTGCCTTCAAAATCCCTTGATGGGATGACTCCATATGAGGCTTGGAATGGAAGAAGACCAAGCTTAGATCATTGTAAAATTTTTGGATGTATTGCTTTTGCTCATGTTCCTTCACAGGTTAGAGGCAAGATGGATCCAAAGGCAGAAAGGTGTGTATTTATTGGATATGACAACAATCAAAAGGGCTACAGGTTATACAACCCTACCAACAAAGGATTCTTGGTAAGCAGAGATGTAGTTTTTGATGAGAACAATTCATGGTATGAAGATTCATGCAGGAAGGTCAATTTACCATATAATCTTGAAGAAGATTTTCCAAAGCTTGGTAGAGAACAACAGAAGATTGAAGAACAAGACACCTCAGAGGATGATGAAGAATCTCACATGGAAAAGATCAAAGCATGGAAGTCTAAAGGTAAAGCAAAATTGCAGGAACTTGGACATGAGGCAGAATCATCACATCATGGCCTAAGAAGATCTATGAGGGAAAAGAAAAAACCAGAAAGGTATGGGTTTGACACCTCATTAGTAACTAAACATTCTATCTACATAGCACAGGACATAAACCAAGAGGAGCCATCATCATTTGAAGAGGCCAAAGCAAAAACATAATGGAAGCATGCAATGAAGGAAGAGATTGAAGCACTTGAGGAAAACAACACTTGGGATTTGGTGCCCAAGACTTCATCCATGAAGGTAATAGGCTCAAGATGGGTCTATAAACTCAAGAAGAATTATGATGGTTCAATTAACAGGTATAAGGCAAGGCTTGTAGCAAAAGGCTTTGCACAAACTCAGGGAATTGATTATGAGGAGACTTTCTCTCCTGTGGCAAAGATGCCTACTATTAGGGTTTTGCTTAGTATTGCCTCTTCCAAGAATTGGAAGATACTTCAATTAGATGTAAAGAATGCATTCTTGAATGGTTGGATAACAGAAGAGGTATATATGGCACAACCACCTGGTTTTGAGAACCAAGTTTATCCTAATTATGTGTGTAAACTTAACAAAGCATTGTATGGTCTCAAGCAAGCTCCAAGAGCTTAGAATTTCAGGCTTGTTTCATTCTTGCAGGACAAAGGCTTTCAACCAAGCAAGGCAGATCCTTCACTCTTTATTAAAAAGAGTAACTCTGAGGTAATCTACCTATGTGTATATGTAGATGATATTATGTTGACAGGAAATGATGCAGATGGTATGAAGAAGATCAAAGATCAGATGAGAGAAGAGTTCAAGATAAGTGATTTGGGTTCACTTACCTACTTCCTAGGTTTGGAAGTTGTCTACAAAGATCATGGTTTGTTTCTCACTCAAAGAAAGTACATTAAGGACATGTTGGCAAAATTCAAGATGCAAGATTGTAAGATTGCAGGTACTCCAATGGAGGTCAATCACAAATTGAGCTCACATGAAGGTGAACTCATAGAGGACATCACATCATATCAAAGTCTAGTGGGTAGTCTCAACTATGCCACATTGACAAGAGTAGATATATGTTACAGTGTGAGTGTGCTAAGTCAATTTATGCACACACCAAGGAAACCACATATGGATGCTGCCAAAAGGATTCTCAAGTATCTCAAAGGAACCATAAATGAAGGACTTTATTATCCTTATGTATCTGATTTAGGTTTGAAGCTATTTTCTGATGCAGATTGGGCTGGCTCCAAGGAAGATAGAAGGAGCACTTCAGGTTATCTTACCTTTGCAGGTTCAAAGCTTATTTCATGGTCATCCAAGAAGCAACCCACAGTTGCTCTCTCTTCTACTGAAGCTGAATATAGAGGTCTTGCCATAGCTACTCAAGAAGCTATGTGGATGAAGACATTATTCAAAGATCTTGGATTGGAGTTTGGAACTCCAACTATTTTTGGTGACAATATGAGTTCTATTCACTTGGCTGCTAATCCTATTTTTCATGCAAGGACTAAACATATTGAAGTTCATTATCACTATGTACGAGAGAAGGCTCTAAGCAAAGAGATTCAAATATCATATGTGTCCACTCATCAACAATGTGCAGATATTCTAACCAAAGCATTGGATGGTACAAAGCTTTGCAAATTCAAGGCTATGATTGGTTTGCAGGTAATCTTGGAAGATTGAAGACCTCAAGCATACTTGGCTTGAGGGGGAGCTGTTGGAGCAAGTCTATGACAAGCCTAAGTATTGGCTTGAGTCTCACAAAGTCTTAGAAGAAGCTTTAAAAAGAAGACTATGTAAAGTTCACTTGTGAACTACCTCTTGTAACTTTTGAAGAGTTTACTTAATGTAAAAGTAAGAGAATCTTAAGTGGTTGAGTCCACTTGATCAAGAATGGAAAGAGGAGCCACGAATTCGTGATTTGTGGTAGGTAGAGAATCAAATCAATCATTGATTGATTGGAGAGTGATTGAGGGAAGTTAGCCTCCCAAACTCAACTATAAATAGATGGCAGTTTTAGTCGTGGTTAGAGAGACCTATGTGAAGACCTCCAAGAGCTGAGCTTTATGCCATATCAAGGTGTGATTACAAGGCACACATATGTATCAGTAAGTCATTGTATTGTACAAGCAATATACTTTCATTTTCATGATTATTTGAGTTCATCTTTCCATGTTCTTGTGAAGTGTACTACTCACTGCCATTACTCTCAGTTTTCTCAGTCAGCTTGCAGAGATGTTTTCTCTGAGATTGGTGCATCATTTTCAGTGATTTAACTTGGTAAAGTTAGCTCTATAAGTCTACTATATGCTCACAAATTTTCATGTCATTTGTATGTTGCAATCTTCAGTTATGTTCATTTGAAGTCAACAGGGTCTGTTCATCTTCACTTCTCTGTCAGGTACCCGACTTTTTAACTCATCTTGTCAGAGGTGTTTCTCAGTGGTTAATTATTCAAATTCAGTGATTTAAAACTTGTTGGATTCAGCTTACTGTGTAGTATAACCATACAAATTTTCATAATCATTGGATTTCTACATTTTGAGTTATGGTGATGTTTCTGCTCACTGGTCTATTTCTGTAGCAGCCCGTGAAAATCGGGATGATGTCATCACTTGTTAAAACTCATTCTCAGTGTGTGGTTCATTATTTTTTATGAGATTACTCTTGAAAGTTAGCTCTTTAAGCTACCTAGCCTTCCCCAAGAGGAATTAAGCTAATTGCTGCTGTGCTCAGAGAATTATGTAAAACACTGGACAGGTGTATGAACCAAGAATAGCAAGTTTTCACCTCTGAGCTAACTCCAACTTATCTGTTTTGATCTATCTTTTTGAGAGTTATCTTCCAAGGTACATAGGGTGTCTAATACATCCATTGGCAAGCTAAAAGGGCCCACCATCTACTCCTGGAGTTCATTTGGCTGGTGTAGATCAAGGATTTTGCAACACCTCTTCATCTTCAAGCACATACCTATCCATCTCTTCACACATTGTAGTCTGTAGTTTCCAAAAACTCCATGAATAAATCTCGAGGAGATTTCATGGGAGTGGAAGTGCTAGCAGCCATTGCTTGCGCGCGAGATTTCTAGAGGCTTGTAGTCTGTGCTTTCTAGCTCTTTGAGAGTGCAAATGTGAGAAATGAGCACAAAGAGCCATTTTTATAGCAGTTTCAAGTTTTTAAATTGACTGGGCCCACTTTTAAAAGTATAGAATAAAGGAGTGCAATTTCAAAAAATGAGTTTCGGATGACAAAATAATGCACAGAAAAAAACATGAGCAACCACATTTCCAAGTAGTGAACAAAATTTTTGACATTCCAAAAGTTTTGAAATTATCATTGCAGAGAATAAGGTATATACAATATCTAACATGAATCAATTGTCCTACTTTTTACAAGGTTCTTGAAAGTGCAAAAACCATGAGATACAATGACTAGGGCCCAAGAAGTGACATTATCAGGTTGCAAAAGAACTATGACAATGAGAGCTCTGTTCCATCTTTGCTCCAATCTACAGGGACTTTCATTTTGTATTCCATTCTTCTGCCCACCTGTAATCAATTTGCAACAAATTGAAGTCAGTAAAGTAAAATAAACAATAACAAAAAGATTACTTTAACAAAATCATGAAACATTTCTCACCTTATGTCCTTGAATTTTGAAGATGGATTGAGTTAGTCCTTCAAACCCCATAATCATCAAGTGTTCTCTCACATTAGCCAAGGTCCAATGATTATTCACTAAAATAGTTTCTGTTTCATTGTTGGGCAATCTAAGCTTTATTTCAAATGAATGCAAAGATCCCTCTGAACTTTGAAATGGTATCCATTTGCCAAGTTTGCACATCCAACGATCATAGTAGAATCTGATGTATAATGAAGTACGTTGTTTCAAATATCGAAATGCTATACCTGTTCCACCTATTTTACAGAGATATTTATCACCTTTTGCAATTCCTTCCATCAAACCCTAATTTTCACCAAGAAGACTTTCGACTTGCTCATATGTGATATCTTTACACATGAACATGGTGGAAGTCTCTTGGAATGAGAATCCTTGGAATAAATATACAAAACAATGAATGGGAAAAGACCAGTGCAAACCTACAGACCTAGACACTTTTGTGAATTTCAAAGAGTTATGTATATCCATTACCATCTTTTGCTTCAAAGATGATACGGACCATATATCAGGTTTTGGCCACTCCAAGCTAAGAAGAGAATGTACTTCAATTCTCTCTAACCTTCCAAAACCATTCATTGTAGAGGGTACAACATATCTATGTGTGTAAAAGAAAAATCTATCATGGTAAAGTTGAGCAGGAGATATATTTGGAAAGACTAGTGCACCAACATCTGCATGCAATGCCTGGAAAGTACCTGTAAGACTATGAAGTGGTTGCTCTTCCACCAAAGTAGAAGGAAATACATCTGAAACAAACAAAAACATATCTAAATAGTTCAAAAATATATCCGACACAAGAAAACATAAAATATTGTAGAGTAATACTTACAGTTCACAGGATATCTCATACTACTAGAGTTTTCAAGTTTCATAGTTGCCATTGTAAAAACATGTTGTACAATAGCAACCATCCCATTGTCTCTATGCTTCTTGAAGCCAAGTAACTTTCCCTTCCAATGAAGATCTAAGTTTCCACGATCTCTAACTCGATGAGGCCCAACTCTAGAGGGTTGCATGTACACCCATGCACCTTTGGAGTACTCATGTGATAGCCACTGCCCATCTGTGGCTTTGATATTGTGACATCTTAATGTGAGGATTTCATCTTTTGGTCGCCTAGAAGCTTTAGATGTTGCCATTGAAGCTAAAGGTCTTCAAGCTACAACAGTAATTCGAGATAGGAGATGCAAGTAGGTTGGAGTGTAGAAACAGGAGCTTCAATGGTGTGCTACAGAGTGAAAGTAGTGGGAAAAGATGACTTTTTGGGACCTGGGTATGAAAATGTGAGGTTTAGGAGGGAAATAACTCTTTTTTGAGTATTTTTGAAAAAACTCATTTTTTTCAGCTCAAAACATGCACGGATTTTGAATTTGGGGTCAAAAAGAGTACTTTTGACCCTAAAAAGTAATGGGGGGTCCATTTTCAGGTGTTATGATGAGTTTTTTAACTTTTCAGAAATTTTGAATTTTTGGGCCCAACTGAGTTACGAGATTCATTCTCTCTCTAGAGGCAGCTCATTAAATAAGGGAGAAATATGTCCCCTCTCCACCCTTCAGCCTAGTATTTTATAGGGCATAGACTGTGGCCACCACCCTCTTCTGATTGGTCCATCACTAATCACTCCTTAATCTAAAAGGCCCATTCAGGGTTCATTTTTTCCCCTAATGGAGATGAATAACAAAAACCTGAAATGTCGGGTATTCATCTAAGAGAGATGGTAGGAAGGAACTACTCACTGTAGGAGAGTTTCTGTAGCTTGAGCAAGAAGAGGCCAAGCCTATTTGTACACATCTTCTCTAATAGAAAACACATGTTCATGTGGAAATTCGCGTGCACTGTTTGTATGTGAAGAAACCAAAGTATTTTCATACTACGGTTATAGATAGTTAACAGTTAAAGTTTTCACAGTAAATGTATTTTTGGTCAGTTACAGTTTCTCAGTAAAACGAGTAATTTCCGGTAGAAGAACGAAGTATATCTCGCAGAGTAATGCGAAGTTCTGTATGAGAGATAGCTCATTCTGTAGCTAGACATCTCTACTTTTAGTTGATTAAGGTTTCCGGTGGAAAAGATATCTACACACAGTACAAAGCCTGACCGGAAAGAGGGTTTCTAAACTAGTGGAGTTTTCCCTTAAACTTCAAAAAGAGTTCAGTAAGTTAAGGAAGTTCACGCATCGCTCCCTTACTTCATAACCATTCACTTGAAGTTATTATAAACAGAATTGAAGTTCATTCCGGTACGATTACGGTGTCAGTCCAATGACAGTCTGGTGAAGTTTTGGCGCAGTCTTATACGTTGAGTGTCAGAAACTTTGCTAAGCTATTGATTGATTACAGAGGTGTTCTAAATCACACTAGCTTAGTTCTTCTTGGGCGTGGCGAATTCCGCAGGCTTAATAAGATTCAGCCTTCGTCGCGTCGACAAGAGGTGGTATCAGAGTATAAGAAGGATACCACACATCTGCAATAGTGGTATCAGAGCAAGAATATCCACCCTCAATTGGCATCAGAGCCTAGGATAGACCCAAGAGCCGAAAGATTCTGAAAAGCAGAAAGGTTCGCAAAGAACAACCAGAAGTGAGAACACTGAAGAACACTGAAGACTTTCATAAGGAAAGGAGAACACTGAAGACATCAACAGCAAACGGTATCAAGAAGTATTCTGAAGTCATCCTCAAGAGTAAAGGTTTGAGAAAGGTAAAATCCTTAACATCACACTCAAATTATGGCAGACCACGTTACTATTGACAAATTGGACAGAGATAATTATCATGCATGGGTAATGCACATGGAAGCCTTACTTATGAGTAAGGACTTAATGATGTATGTGACCGGAGAAGAAAAGAAGTCGACTTTCGAAGATGATAGTCCACCGGAAAAAGAAGAATTAGAAGCCTTAAAGCTGTGGCAGAAGAAAGATGCAACGGCAAGAGCCTACATATACAATACCATAACAGACCATCTACTACCGCACATTAGAGGTCTGGAGAATGCAGAGGACATATGGAGTGCATTGGAAGATCATTTCCAAAATACTACGAAAGCTAGGAAGGCTAGCTTATGGTCCGAATTTACGACATTCAAAAAAACGTCGATTCAAAGCATTAGTGACTATATTACTAAGATGAAGGATCTAGCAGATAGTCTTGGATCCATAAATGAAGATGTCGAAGATCACATATTGATAGCACAACTGCTAATAGGGTTGAGAGGAGATGAAAGGTGGAGACCTTTCGTACTTTCAACTGAACTTTCTTTAAATCATTTTGTGCTAGATTTAAATCAGTTGCTTGGTTTGATGCTCACATATGAGCAAGACCTGAAAGGAGATGGAGACAAAGGACAAGTTCAGCAATGTACATGAAGAACAAGAAGAAAGACAAAGGTAAGTCAAAAGATGAAGAAGAGTCGAGTTCTCAGGCCTATTACGCAAGAGGTAAAGGCACTGGCAGAGGAAGAGCAAGAGGTTTTGGAAGAGGAAGAAGCAGCCAGAGCAATAACAAGAAGGCTTGCTGGATCTGTGGACTCAGTAATCATTTGGCTCATGATTGTTGGCACAATCAACAAGGATCAAATCAAAATCAAAATAGTAATAGCAGAGGCAGAAGCGGAAGATATCAGAGTAATTTTCAAAGAGGAAGACAAAATCAAAGAGGAGGCTATGGTAGAGGTGGAGCGAGAAGTTGGGGATAGAATTGTTCGAGCAAGTCTATGACAAGCCTAAGTATTAGCTTGAGTCTCACAAAGTCTTAGAAGAAGCTTTAAAAAGAAGACTATGTAAAGTTCACTTGTGAACTACCTCTTGTAATTTTTTGAAGAGTTTACTTAATGTAAAAGTAAGAGAATCTTAAGTGGTTGAGTCCACTTGATCAAGAATGGAAAGAGGAGCCACGAATTCGTGATTTGTGGTAGGTAGAGAATCAAATCAATCATTGATTGATTGGAGAGTGATTGAGGGAAGTTAGCCTCCCAAACTCAACTATAAACAGATGGCAGTTTTAGTCGTGGTTAGAGAGACCTATGTGAAGACCTCCAAGAGCTGAGCTTTATGCCATATCAAGGTGTGATTACAAGGCACACATATGTATCAGTAAGTCATTGTATTGTACAAGCAATATACTTTCATTTTCATGATTATTTGAGTTCATATGTCCATGTTCTTGTGAAGTGTACTACTCACTGCCATTACTCTCAGTTTTCTTAGTCAGATTGCAGAGATGTTTTCTCTGAGCTTGATGCATCATTTTCAGTGATTTAACTTGGTAAAGTTAGCTCTATAAGCCTACTATATTCTCACAAATTTTCATGTTATTTGGATGTTGCAATCTTCAGTTATGTTCATTTGACATCAACAGGGTCTGTTCATCTTCACTTCTCTGTCAGGTACCCGACTTTTTCACTCACCTTGTCAGAGCCAATTCTCAGTGGCTACTCATCCAATATCAGTGCTTTAAAGCTTGTTGGATTCAACATACTGTCTAGTATAACCATACAGATTTTCATAATCATTGGATTCCTACATTTTGAGTTATGTTTATTTTTCTGCTCACTAGTCTCAAATTGTAGCAGCCCGTGAAAATCGGGATGATGTCATCACTTGTTAAAACTCATTCTCAATGTGTGGTTTATTATTTTTGGTGAGATTACTCTTGAAAGTTAGCTCTTTAAGCTACCTAGACGTCCCCAAGAGGAATTAAGCTAATTGCTGCTGTGCTAAGAGAATTATGTAAAACACTGGATAGGTGTATGAACCAAAATAGCAAGTTTTTCACCTCTGAGCTAACTCCAACTTATCTGTTTTGATCTATCTTTCTGAGAGTGATCTTCCAAGGTACATAGGGTGTCTAATACATCCATTGGCAAGCTAAAAGGGCCCACCATATACTCCTGGAGTTCATTTGGCTAGTGTAGATCAAGGATTTTGCAACACCTCTTCATCTTCAAGCACATACCTATCCATCTCTTCACAGTGGTATCAGAGCAAGGTTGGACAACATGGCAGATGGATTTCCTTCATCAATTGACAAATTGGAAGAGGTAATTACTCAGCTTATTCATTAAGGATGGAAGCTTATCTCCAAGGTAGAAGTTTATATGGTTATGTGGCTGGAGATGAAGTTATGCCAAGTTTCAGGAACAAAAGTCAACCAACACAAGAAGAGCAAGAAAGATTGAGCACATGGTGCTCCAAGGATGCACTTGCAAGGTCTTATCTCCTCAACTCTATCTCAGATTTTTTGTTGCCTCACATTAGAAGTTGTAAGACATCTCAGGAAGTGTGGGATGCACTTGAAGCTTTCTTTTCTTCAAGTACTAAAGCTAGGAAGCATCAACTATGGCTGGATTTCACAACTCTCAAGAAGGCTCCCAAACAAAATGTGACTGATTTTGTCACAAAGCTCAAGGACATAGCAGATCAGTTGGAAAGCATTGGAGAGGTAATAGATGAAGATCAAATTGTAAGGCAGGTCATCAATGGCTTGAAGGTAGATGACAAGTGGGAAGCATTCACCACAGCTATGGATTTGTACATGGACATGCATGTACCTGATTTCAATACACTCATTGGACAACTACTTACTCAAGAGGAAAAGCTTATCAAAAATGGAGAAAGCTCTGAAGGTAATCAATCTTCAGCTTTATACACTGATAAAAGCAAGTCCAAAGATAACAAAGGAAAGGCAAAGAAAGTGGATGATGAAGCAGGTACATATCAAGCTAACTATGTAGGTAGAGGAAGACATGGCAGAGGTAGAGGAAGAGGAGGTAAACAAGGCAGGGGGAGATCCCAAGACTCCAACTCATGTTTTATTTGTGGATTAACTAATCATACAACTGAAAATTGCTTTAGGAATTCCAGGAATCAAAGAGGAAGAGGATACAATAGAGGAAGTTATGGCTACTCAAGAGGAAGGTTCAACAATTATCATGGCAACTACAACAACTACAATCATTCAAACTATCAAGGAGGCTACAAAGGAAGGAGAGACTACAATAACTACACAGAAGACTCAAACAAAGAGGATTCATTATTGATCATGAACATGGCTATGCCACAAGGTAAATCTGATGAGCATGTTTTCTACATAGATTCAGGTTGTTCAAATCATGTGGCAGGAAATATGGCACTCCTATCAGATTTAGAAGATCCAAGGAATAAGCATGAGGTACAAACAGGAGATGATACAAAACATCCTGTGGAGAAAATAGGCAATGTCAAAGCACCTGATGGAAACATCAACCTACTCAGTAAGGTACTCTATGTCCCTACCATTACAAAGAATTTGATAAGTGTTGGGCAGATAGTAGAGAAAGGGTTGCAAGTCAGGTTCACAAAAGCAGGAGCATTTGTTGAAGATCCAAGTCAAGGATTCAGAAGAATCGCAAAAGGTGAAAAGACAGGTAGATTGTTCACATTTGAATTACAGGACACTAGAAACATTGCTCTCTTTAATTATGGTAGTCAGACACTCACAGAATTGGAAGTATGGCACAAAAGGTTAGCACATATTGGTGAAAGGTCATTAAAGCAAATCTGCAAGGATCAAAGTGTACTTGGACTTCCTAATTTGTCAAAACAACATATGATTTATAAGTGTAGTGCATGTCAATTTGGAAAGTCTCACAGGTTACCATTCATGAAGAAAGGTTATATGCATGGAGATCTCTTGGAGTTGGTTCATACAGATGTATGGGGACCTAGCAAGGAAGCTTCAATATCTGGATCAAGGTATTATGTCTCCTTTATTGATGATTGCAGCAGATGGACTATCCTATTCTTTATGAAACACAAAGATGAAGTTTTTTCATGTTTCAAAAGATATTTGGCTCTTGTGGAGAATCAAACAGGTAAATCACTAAAAAGGCTAAGGTCAGATGGAGGGGGAGAATACTTCTCCCATGATTTTGATTTTTTTCTTCGAGAAAGAGGAATCAAAAGAGAGGTAACTACAAGTTACACTCCTGAGCAAAATGGAGTGGCAGAAAGGAGGAATAGGACAATTGTTGAAGCTGCAAGGTCTATGTTAAATGAAAAGCATTTACCTAATTACTTATGGGCTGAGGCTGTACCTACAGCCACTTACTTGATTAACAGGTTGCCTTCAAAATCCCTTGATGGGATGACTCCATATGAGGCTTGGAATGGAAGAAGACCAAGCTTAGATCATTGTAAAATTTTTGGATGTATTGCTTTTGCTCATGTTCCTTCACAGGTTAGAGGCAAGATGGATCCAAAGGCAGAAAGGTGTGTATTTATTGGATATGACAACAATCAAAAGGGCTACAGGTTATACAACCCTACCAACAAAGGATTCTTGGTAAGCAGAGATGTAGTTTTTGATGAGAACAATTCATGGTATGAAGATTCATGCAGGAAGGTCAATTTACCATATAATCTTGAAGAAGATTTTCCAAAGCTTGGTAGAGAACAACAGAAGATTGAAGAAAAAGACACCTCAGAGGATGATGAAGAATCTCACATGGAAAAGATCAAAGCATGGAAGTCTAAAGGTAAAGCAAAATTGCAAGAACTTGGACATGAGGCAGAATCATCACATCATGGCCTAAGAAGATCTATGAGGGAAAAGAAAAAACCAGAAAGGTATGGGTTTGACACCTCATTAGTAACTAAACATTCTATCTACATAGCACAGGACATAAACGAAGAGGAGCCATCATCATTTGAAGAGGCCAAAGCAAAAACAGAATGGAAGCATGCAATGAAGGAAGAGATTGAAGCACTTGAGGAAAACAACACTTGGGATTTGGTGCCCAAGACTTCATCCATGAAGGTAATAGGCTCAAGATGGGTCTATAAACTCAAGAAGAATTATGATGGTTCAATTAACAGGTATAAGGCAAGGCTTGTAGCAAAAGGCTTTGCACAAACTCAGGGAATTGATTATGAGGAGACTTTCTCTCCTGTGGCAAAGATGCCTACTATTAGGGTTTTGCTTAGTATTGCCTCTTCCAAGAATTGGAAGATACTTCAATTAGATGTAAAGAATGCATTCTTGAATGGTTGGATAACAGAAGAGGTATATATGGCACAACCACCTGGTTTTGAGAACCAAGTTTATCCTAATTATGTGTGTAAACTTAACAAAGCATTGTATGGTCTCAAGCAAGCTCCAAGAGCTTGGAATTTCAGGCTTGTTTCATTCTTGCAGGACAAAGGCTTTCAACCAAGCAAGGCAGATCCTTCACTCTTTATTAAAAAGAGTAACTCTGAGGTCATCTACCTATGTGTATATGTAGATGATATTATATTGACAGGAAATGATGCAGATGGTATGAAGAAGATCAAAGATCAGATGAGAGAAGAGTTCAAGATAAGTGATTTGGGTTCACTTACCTACTTCCTAGGTTTGGAAGTTGTCTACAAAGATCATGGTTTGTTTCTCACTCAAAGAAAGTACATTAAGGACATGTTGGCAAAATTCAAGATGCAAGATTGTAAGATTGCAGGTACTCCAATGGAGGTCAATCACAAATTGAGCTCACATGAAGGTGAACTCATAGAGGACATCACATCATATCAAAGTCTAGTGGGTAGTCTCAACTATGCCACATTGACAAGAGTAGATATATGTTACAGTGTGAGTGTGCTAAGTCAATTTATGCACACACCAAGGAAACCACATATGGATGCTGCCAAAAGGATTCTCAAGTATCTCAAAGGAACCATAAATGAAGGACTTTATTATCCTTATGTATCTGATTTAGGTTTGAAGCTATTTTCTGATGCAGATTGGGCTGGCTCCAAGGAAGATAGAAGGAGCACTTCAGGTTATCTTACCTTTGCAGGTTCAAAGCTTATTTCATGGTCATCCAAGAAGCAACCCACAGTTGCTCTCTCTTCTACTGAAGCTGAATATAGAGGTCTTGCCATAGCTACTCAAGAAGCTATGTGGATGAAGACATTATTCAAAGATCTTGGATTGGAGTTTGGAACTCCAACTATTTTTGGTGACAATATGAGTTCTATTCACTTGGCTGCTAATCCTATTTTTCATGCAAGGACTAAACATATTGAAGTTCATTATCACTATGTACGAGAGAAGGCTCTAAGCAAAGAGATTCAAATATCATATGTGTCCACTCATCAACAATGTGCAGATATTCTAACCAAAGCATTGGATGGTACAAAGCTTTGCAAATTCAAGGCTATGATTGGTTTGCAGGTAATCTTGGAAGATTGAAGACCTCAAGCATACTTGGCTTGAGGGGGAGCTGTTGGAGCAAGTCTATGACAAGCCTAAGTATTGGCTTGAGTCTCACAAAGTCTTAGAAGAAGCTTTAAAAAGAAGACTATGTAAAGTTCACTTGTGAACTACCTCTTGTAACTTTTGAAGAGTTTACTTAATGTAAAAGTAAGAGAATCTTAAGTGGTTGAGTCCACTTGATCAAGAATGGAAAGAGGAGCCACGAATTCGTGATTTGTGGTAGGTAGAGAATCAAATCAATCATTGATTGATTGGAGAGTGATTGAGGGAAGTTAGCCTCCCAAACTCAACTATAAATAGATGGCAGTTTTAGTCGTGGTTAGAGAGACCTATGTGAAGACCTCCAAGAGCTGAGCTTTATGCCATATCAAGGTGTGATTACAAGGCACACATATGTATCAGTAAGTCATTGTATTGTACAAGCAATATACTTTTATTTTCATGATTATTTGAGTTCATCTTTCCATGTTCTTGTGAAGTGTACTACTCACTGCCATTACTCTCAGTTTTCTCAGTCAGCTTGCAGAGATGTTTTCTCTGAGCTTGGTGCATCATTTTCAGTGATTTAACTTGGTAAAGTTAGCTCTATAAGTCTACTATATGCTCACAGCTTTTCATGTCATTTGTATGTTGCAATCTTCAGTTATGTTCATTTGAAGTCAACAGGGTTTGTTCATCTTCACTTCTCTGTCAGGTACCCGACTTTTTAACTCATCTTGTCAGAGGTGTTTCTCAGTGGTTAATTATTCAAATTCAGTGATTTAAAACTTGTTGGATTCAACTTACTGTCTAGTATAACCATACAAATTTTCATAATCATTGGATTTCTACATTTTGAGTTATGGTGATGTTTCTGCTCACTGGTCTATTTCTGTAGCAGCCCGTGAAAATCGGGATGATGTCATCACTTGTTAAAACTCATTCTCAGTGTGTGGTTCATTATTTTTTATGAGATTACTCTTGAAAGTTAGCTCTTTAAGCTACCTAGCCTTCCCCAAGAGGAATTAAGCTAATTGCTGCTGTGCTCAGAGAATTATGTAAAACACTGGACAGGTGTATGAACCAAGAATAGCAAGTTTTCACCTCTGAGCTAACTCCAACTTATCTGTTTTGATCTATCTTTTTGAGAGTTATCTTCCAAGGTACATAGGGTGTCTAATACATCCATTGGCAAGCTAAAAGGGCCCACCATCTACTCCTGGAGTTCATTTGGCTGGTGTAGATCAAGGATTTTGCAACACCTCTTCATCTTCAAGCACATACCTATCCATCTCTTCACACATTGTAGTCTGTAGTTTCCAAAAACTCCATGAATAAATCTCGAGGAGATTTCATGGGAGTGGAAGTGCTAGCAGCCATTGCTTGCGCGCGAGATTTCTAGAGGCTTGTAGTCTGTGCTTTCTAGCTCTTTGAGAGTGCAAATGTGAGAAATGAGCACAAAGAGCCATTTTTATAGCAGTTTCAAGTTTTTAAATTGACTGGGCCCACTTTTAAAAGTATAGAATAAAGAAGTGCAATTTCAAAAAATGAGTTTCGGATGACAAAATAATGCACAGA
Source organism: Ceratopteris richardii (assembly GCA_020310875.1). Lineage (NCBI taxonomy): Eukaryota > Viridiplantae > Streptophyta > Polypodiopsida > Polypodiales > Pteridaceae > Ceratopteris > Ceratopteris richardii. The sequence continues at coordinate 53,515,687 of CM035431.1, read as the reverse complement.
AAAAAACATGAGCAACCACATTTCAAAGTAGTGAACAAAATTTTTGACATTCCAAAAGTTTTGAAATTATCATTGCAGAGAATAAGGTATATACAATATCTAACATGAATCAATTGTCCTACTTTTTACAAGGTTCTTGAAAGTGCAAAAACCATGAGATACAATGACTAGGGCCCAAGAAGTGACATTATCAGGTTGCAAAAGAACTATGACAATGAGAGCTTTGTTCCATCTTTGCTCCAATCTACAGGGACTTTCATTTTGTATTCCATTCTTCTGCCCACCTGTAATCAATTTGCAACAAATTGAAGTCAGTAAAGTAAAATAAACAATAACAAAAAGATTACTTTAACAAAATCATGAAACATTTCTCACCTTATGTCCTTGAATTTTGAAGATGGATTGAGTTAGTCCTTCAAACCCCATAATCATCAAGTGTTCTCTCAGATTAGCCAAGGTCCAATGATTATTCACTAAAATAGTTTCTGTTTCATTGTTGGGCAATCTAAGCTTTATTTCAAATGAATGCAAAGATCCCTCTGAACTTTGAAATGGTATCCATTTGCCAAGTTTGCACATCCAACGATCATAGTAGAATCTGATGTATAATGAAGTACGTTGTTTCAAATATCGAAATGCTATACCTGTTCCACCTATTTTACAGAGATATTTATCACCTTTTGCAATTCCTTCCATCAAACCCTAATTTTCACCAAGAAGACTTTCGACTTGCTCATATGTGATATCTTTACACATGAACATGGTGGAAGTCTCTTGGAATGAGAATCCTTGGAATAAATATACAAAACAATGAATGGGAAAAGACCAGTGCAAACCTACAGACCTAGACACTTTTGTGAATTTCAAAGAGTTATGTATATCCATTACCATCTTTTGCTTCAAAGATGATACGGACCATATATCAGGTTTTGGCCACTCCAAGCTAAGAAGAGAATGTACTTCAATTCTCTCTAACCTTCCAAAACCATTCATTGTAGAGGGTACAACATATCTATGTGTGTAAAAGAAAAATCTATCATGGTAAAGTTGAGCAGGAGATATATTTGGAAAGACTAGTGCACCAACATCTGCATGCAATGCCTGGAAAGTACCTGTAAGACTATGAAGTGGTTGCTCTTCCACCAAAGTAGAAGGAAATACATCTAAAACAAACAAAAACATATCTAAATAGTTCAAAAATATATCCGACACAAGAAAACATAAAATATTGTAGAGTAATACTTACAGTTCACAGGATATCTCATACTACTAGAGTTTTCAAGTTTCATAGTTGCCATTGTAAAAACATGTTGTACAATAGCAACCATCCCATTGTCTCTATGCTTCTTGAAGCCAAGTAACTTTCCCTTCCAATGAAGATCTAAGTTTCCACGATCTCTAACTCGATGAGGCCCAACTCTAGAGGGTTGCATGTACACCCATGCACCTTTGGAGTACTCATGTGATAGCCACTGCCCATCTGTGGCTTTGATATTGTGACATCTTAATGTGAGGATTTCATCTTTTGGTCGCCTAGAAGCTTTAGATGTTGCCATTGAAGCTAAAGGTCTTCAAGCTACAACAGTAATTCGAGATAGGAGATGCAAGTAGGTTGGAGTGTAGAAACAGGAGCTTCAATGGTGTGCTACAGAGTGAAAGTAGTGGGAAAAGATGACTTTTTGGGACCTGGGTATGAAAATGTGAGGTTTAGGAGGGAAATAACTCTTTTTTGAGTATTTTTGAAAAAACTCATTTTTTTCAGCTCAAAACATGCACGGATTTTGAATTTGGGGTCAAAAAGAGTACTTTTGACCCTAAAAAGTAATGGGGGGTCCATTTTCAGGTGTTATGATGAGTTTTTTAACTTTTCAGAAATTTTGAATTTTTGGGCCCAACTGAGTTACGAGATTCATTCTCTCTCTAGAGGCAGCTCATTAAATAAGGGAGAAATATGTCCCCTCTCCACCCTTCAGCCTAGTATTTTATAGGGCATAGACTGTGGCCACCACCCTCTTCTGATTGGTCCATCACTAATCACTCCTTAATCTAAAAGGCCCATTCAGGGTTCATTTTTTCCCCTAATGGAGATGAATAACAAAAACCTGAAATGTCGGGTATTCATCTAAGAGAGATGGTAGGAAGGAACTACTCACTGTAGGAGAGTTTCTGTAGCTTGAGCAAGAAGAGGCCAAGCCTATTTGTACACATCTTCTCTAATAGAAAACACATGTTCATGTGGAAATTCGCGTGCACTGTTTGTATGTGAAGAAACCAAAGTATTTTCATACTACGGTTATAGATAGTTAACAGTTAAAGTTTTCACAGTAAATGTATTTTTGGTCAGTTACAGTTTCTCAGTAAAACGAGTAATTTCCGGTAGAAGAACGAAGTATATCTCGCAGAGTAATGCGAAGTTCTGTATGAGAGATAGCTCATTCTGTAGCTAGACATCTCTACTTTTAGTTGATTAAGGTTTCCGGTGGAAAAGATATCTACACACAGTACAAAGCCTGACCGGAAAGAGGGTTTCTAAACTAGTGGAGTTTTCCCTTAAACTTCAAAAAGAGTTCAGTAAGTTAAGGAAGTTCACGCATCGCTCCCTTACTTCATAACCATTCACTTGAAGTTATTATAAACAGAATTGAAGTTCATTCCGGTACGATTACGGTGTTAGTCCAATGACAGTCTGGTGAAGTTTTGGCGCAGTCTTATACGTTGAGTGTCAGAAACTTTGCTAAGCTATTGATTGATTACAGAGGTGTTCTAAATCACACTAGCTTAGTTCTTCTTGGGCGTGGCGAATTCCGCAGGCTTAATAAGATTCAGCCTTCGTCGCGTCGACAAGAGGTGGTATCAGAGTATAAGAAGGATACCACACATCTGCAATAGTGGTATCAGAGCAAGAATATCCACCCTCAATTGGCATCAGAGCCTAGGATAGACCCAAGAGCCGAAAGATTCTGAAAAGCAGAAAGGTTCGCAAAGAACAACCAGAAGTGAGAACACTGAAGAACACTGAAGACTTTCATAAGGAAAGGAGAACACTGAAGACATCAACAGCAAACGGTATCAAGAAGTATTCTGAAGTCATCCTCAAGAGTAAAGGTTTGAGAAAGGTAAAATCCTTAACATCACACTCAAATTATGGCAGACCACGTTACTATTGACAAACTGGACAGAGATAATTATCATGCATGGGTAATGCACATGGAAGCCTTACTTATGAGTAAGGACTTAATGATGTATGTGACCGGAGAAGAAAAGAAGTCGACTTTCGAAGATGATAGTCCACCGGAAAAAGAAGAATTAGAAGCCTTAAAGCTGTGGCAGAAGAAAGATGCAACGGCAAGAGCCTACATCTACAATACCATAACAGACCATCTACTACCGCACATTAGAGGTCTGGAGAATGCAGAGGACATATGGAGTGCATTGGAAGATCATTTCCAAAATACTACGAAAGCTAGGAAGGCTAGCTTATGGTCCAAATTTACGACATTCAAAAAAACGTCGATTCAAAGCATTAGTGACTATGTTACTAAGATGAAGGATCTAGCAGATAGTCTTGGATCCATAAATGAAGATGTCGAAGATCACATATTGATAGCACAACTGCTAATAGGGTTGAGAGGAGATGAAAGGTGGAGACCTTTCGTACTTTCAACTGAACTTTCTTTAAATCATTTTGTGCTAGATTTAAATCAGTTGCTTGGTTTGATGCTCACATATGAGCAAGACCTGAAAGGAGATGGAGACAAAGGACAAAGTTCAGCAATGTACATGAAGAACAAGAAGAAAGACAAAGGTAAGTCAAAAGATGAAGAAGAGTCGAGTTCTCAGGCCTATTACGCAAGAGGTAAAGGCACTGGCAGAGGAAGAGCAAGAGGTTTTGGAAGAGGAAGAAGCAGCCAGAGCAATAACAAGAAGGCTTGCTGGATCTGTGGACTCAGTAATCATTTGGCTCATGATTGTTGGCACAATCAACAAGGATCAAATCAAAATCAAAATAGTAATAGCAGAGGCAGAAGCGGAAGATATCAGAGTAATTTTCAAAGAGGAAGACAAAATCAAAGAGGAGGCTATGGTAGAGGTGGAGCGAGAAGTTGGGGATAGAACTGTTCGAGCAAGTCTATGACAAGCCTAAGTATTAGCTTGAGTCTCACAAAGTCTTAGAAGAAGCTTTAAAAAGAAGACTATGTAAAGTTCACTTGTGAACTACCTCTTGTAATTTTTTGAAGAGTTTACTTAATGTAAAAGTAAGAGAATCTTAAGTGGTTGAGTCCACTTGATCAAGAATGGAAAGAGGAGCCACGAATTCGTGATTTGTGGTAGGTAGAGAATCAAATCAATCATTGATTGATTGGAGAGTGATTGAGGGAAGTTAGCCTCCCAAACTCAACTATAAACAGATGGCAGTTTTAGTCGTGGTTAGAGAGACCTATGTGAAGACCTCCAAGAGCTGAGCTTTATGCCATATCAAGGTGTGATTACAAGGCACACATATGTATCAGTAAGTCATTGTATTGTACAAGCAATATACTTTCATTTTCATGATTATTTGAGTTCATATGTCCATGTTCTTGTGAAGTGTACTACTCACTGCCATTACTCTCAGTTTTCTTAGTCAGATTGCAGAGATGTTTTCTCTGAGCTTGATGCATCATTTTCAGTGATTTAACTTGGTAAAGTTAGCTCTATAAGCCTACTATATTCTCACAAATTTTCATGTTATTTGGATGTTGCAATCTTCAGTTATGTTCATTTGACATCAACAGGGTCTGTTCATCTTCACTTCTCTGTCAGGTACCCGACTTTTTCACTCACCTTGTCAGAGCCAATTCTCAGTGGCTACTCATCCAATATCAGTGCTTTAAAGCTTGTTGGATTCAACATACTGTCTAGTATAACCATACAGATTTTCATAATCATTGGATTCCTACATTTTGAGTTATGTTTATTTTTCTGCTCACTAGTCTCAAATTGTAGCAGCCCGTGAAAATCGGGATGATGTCATCACTTGTTAAAACTCATTCTCAATGTGTGGTTTATTATTTTTGGTGAGATTACTCTTGAAAGTTAGCTCTTTAAGCTACCTAGACGTCCCCAAGAGGAATTAAGCTAATTGCTGCTGTGCTAAGAGAATTATGTAAAACACTGGATAGGTGTATGAACCAAAATAGCAAGTTTTTCACCTCTGAGCTAACTCCAACTTATCTATTTTGATCTATCTTTCTGAGAGTGATCTTCCAAGGTACATAGGGTGTCTAATACATCCATTGGCAAGCTAAAAGGGCCCACCATATACTCCTGGAGTTCATTTGGCTGGTGTAGATCAAGGATTTTGCAACACCTCTTCATCTTCAAGCACATACCTATCCATCTCTTCACAGTGGTATCAGAGCAAGGTTGGACAACATGGCAGATGGATTTCCTTCATCAATTGACAAATTGGAAGAGGTAATTACTCAGCTTATTCATTAAGGATGGAAGCTTATCTCCAAGGTAGAAGTTTATATGGTTATGTGGCTGGAGATGAAGTTATGCCAAGTTTCAGGAACAAAAGTCAACCAACACAAGAAGAGCAAGAAAGATTGAGCACATGGTGCTCCAAGGATGCACTTGCAAGGTCTTATCTCCTCAACTCTATCTCAGATTTTTTGTTGCCTCACATTAGAAGTTGTAAGACATCTCAGGAAGTGTGGGATGCACTTGAAGCTTTCTTTTCTTCAAGTACTAAAGCTAGGAAGCATCAACTATGGCTGGATTTCACAACTCTCAAGAAGGCTCCCAAACAAAATGTGACTGATTTTGTCACAAAGCTCAAGGACATAGCAGATCAGTTGGAAAGCATTGGAGAGGTAATAGATGAAGATCAAATTGTAAGGCAGGTCATCAATGGCTTGAAGGTAGATGACAAGTGGGAAGCATTCACCACAGCTATGGATTTGTACATGGACATGCATGTACCTGATTTCAATACACTCATTGGACAACTACTTACTCAAGAGGAAAAGCTTATCAAAAATGGAGAAAGCTCTGAAGGTAATCAATCTTCAGCTTTATACACTGATAAAAGCAAGTCCAAAGATAACAAAGGAAAGGCAAAGAAAGTGGATGATGAAGCAGGTACATATCAAGCTAACTATGTAGGTAGAGGAAGACATGGCAGAGGTAGAGGAAGAGGAGGTAAACAAGGCAGGGGGAGATCCCAAGACTCCAACTCATGTTTTATTTGTGGATTAACTAATCATACAACTGAAAAGTGCTTTAGGAATTCCAGGAATCAAAGAGGAAGAGGATACAATAGAGGAAGTTATGGCTACTCAAGAGGAAGGTTCAACAATTATCATGGCAACTACAACAACTACAATCATTCAAACTATCAAGGAGGCTACAAAGGAAGGAGAGACTACAATAACTACACAAAAGACTCAAACAAAGAGGATTCATTATTGATCATGAACATGGCTATGCCACAAGGTAAATCTGATGAGCATGTTTTCTACATAGATTCAGGTTGTTCAAATCATGTGGCAAGAAATATGGCACTCCTATCAGATTTAGAAGATCCAAGGAATAAGCATGAGGTACAAACAGGAGATGATACAAAACATCCTGTGGAGAAAATAGGCAATGTCAAAGCACCTAATGGAAACATCAACCTACTCAGTAAGGTACTCTATGTCCCTACCATTACAAAGAATTTGATAAGTGTTGGGCAGATAGTAGAGAAAGGGTTGCAAGTCAGGTTCACAAAAGCAGGAGCATTTGTTGAAGATCCAAGTCAAGGATTCAAAAAAATTGCAAAAGGTGAAAAGACAAGTAGATTGTTCACATTTGAATTACAGGACACTAGAAACATTGCTCTCTTTAATTATGGTAGTCAGACACTCACAGAATTGGAAGTATGGCACAAAAGGTTAGTACATATTGGTGAAAGGTCATTAAAGCAAATTTGCAGGGACCAAAGTGTACTTGGAATCCCTAATTTGTCAAAACAGCATATGATTTATAAGTGTAGTGCATGTCAATTTGGAAAGTCTCATAGGTTACCATTCATGAAGAAAGGTTATATGCATGGAGATCTCTTGGAGTTGGTTCATACAGATGTATGGGGACCTAGCAAGGAAGCTTCAATATCTGGATCAAGGTATTATGTCTCCTTTATTGATGATTGCAGCAGATGGATTATCCTATTCTTTATGAAACACAAAGATGAAGTTTTTTCATGTTTCAAAAGATATTTGGCTCTTGTGGAGAATCAAACAGGTAAATCACTAAAAAGGCTAAGGTCAGATGGAGGGGGAGAATACTTCTCCCATGAGTTTGATTCTTTTCTTCAAGAAAAAGGAATCAAAAGAGAGGTAACTACAAGGTACACTCCTGAGTAAAATCGAGTGGCAGAAAGGAGGAATAGGACAATTGCTGAAGCTGCAAGGTCTATGTTAAATGAAAAGCATTTACCTAATTACTTATGGGCTGAGGCTGTATCTACAGCCACTTACTTGATTAATAGGTTGCCTTCAAAATCCCTTGATGGGATGACTCCATATGAGGCTTGGAATGGAAGAAGACCAAGCTTAGATCATTGTAAAATTTTTGGATGTATTGCTTTTGCTCATGTTCCTTCACAGGTTAGAGGCAAGATGGATCCAAAGGCAGAAAGGTGTGTATTTATTGGATATGACAACAATCAAAAGGGCCGTCGGTTATACAACCCTACCAACAAAGGATTCTTGGTAAGCAGAGATGTAGTTTTTGATGAGAACAATTCATGGTATGAAGATTCATGCAGGAAGGTCAATTTACCATACAATCTTGAAGAAGATTTTCCAAAGCTTGGTAGAGAACAACCAAAGATTGAAGAACAAGACACCTCAGCGGATGATGAAGAATCTCAGATGGAAAAGATCAAAGCATGGAAGTCTAAAGATAAAGCAAAATTGCAGGAACTTGGACATGAGGTAGAATCATCACATCATAGCCTAAGAAGATCTATGAGGGAAAAGAAAAAACCAGAAAGGTATGGGTTTGACACCTCATTAGTAAATAAACATTCTATCTACATAGCACAGGACATAAACCAAGAGGAGCCATCATCATTTGAAGAGGCCAAAGCAAAAACAGAATGGAAGCATGCAATGAAGGAAGAGATTGAAGCACTTGAGGAAAACAACACTTGGGATTTGGTGCCCAAGACTTCATCCATGAAGGTAATAGGCTCAAGATGGGTCTATAAACGCTAGACCAGATCTTAGTTATGTAGTGGGAGTTCTCTCACAATTCATGCATTGTCCGACAGATCAACATTGGGTTGCAGGACAAAGAGTTCTTAGATACATCAAAAGAACTATAAAAGAAGGATTATATTATCCGTTTACGTCAGATATAAAGCTGAAAGCATACAGTGACTCAGACTGGGCTGGAAGTCAAGATGACAGAAGATCAACGCACGGATATATGATATACCTAGGAGATACGCTGGTAAGCTCGTGTTCAAAGAAGCAACACACAGTAGCGTTATCGTCAACAGAAGCCGAATATAAAGGACTCGTAGAAGCAGCTAAAGAAATAATGTGGATGTAGACCTTGTTCAAAAGCATGGGTATTGATCAAGGTGTACCTATCATACATGGAGATAATATGAGCTCGTTGTATCTTGCAGCAAACCCAGTATTTCATGCAAGAACAAAGCACATAGAGATTCATTATCATTTCCTGAGAGAAAAGATAATGGAGAAAGATATAGAAATAGTATACACTCCGACAAAAGATCAGATTGCAGACATTTTGACAAAGAGCTTGGATGGAACGAAGACAAACAGATTCAAAGAGATGGCAGGTATAAAAGAAAGAAAGATATATGAAAGACCGGAAGATGTCAAATTAGTGATTGAGGGGGAGCTGTTGAAGAAACACTCACGAATTTGACAAACAGACATGCATAAAAGAAAAAGAAAAGAGAAGCAGAATCAAAGAAATTCAAAAGCCTTAGTGGAGGGACAAATCCACGACCGTTATGTACAGTACAGAATCTTCCAAGATCAGAGTTCGTTACACCGAATCAAACCGTACATAGAGAGAACGTGCATAGGAATAATAGAAGGGAAGTGCGAACAAGAACGTGCGTAAGAAGAGCGCGCAATATAAATAAGAGCACAAATAGAAGAAAAATGAGAGAGTGGAGAGTGTGAGGAGAGTAAGAGGGAGAGACAGAGAGAGTTTTAGTTATGGTTAGAAGAAGATGCCAGAGATCGCGTATGTAGAAGAAGACGCCAGAGATCGCATATGTAGAAGAAGACGCCAGAGATCGCGTATGTAAAGATGAATAAAAGAAACCTGAAATGTCGGGTATTCATCTGAGAGAGATGGTAGGAAGGAACTACTCACTGTAGGAGAGTTTTTGTAGCTTGAGCAAGAAGAGGCCAAGCCTATTTGTACACATCTTCTCTAATAGAAAACACATGTTCATGTGGAAATTCGCGTGCACTGTTTGTATGTGAAGAAACCAAAGTATTTTCATACTACGGTTATAGATAGTTAACAGTGAAAGTTTTCACAATAAACGTATTTTTGGTCAATTACAGTTTCTCAGTAAAACGAGTAATTTCCGGTAGAAGAATGAAGTATATCTCACAGAGTAATGCGAAGTTCTATATGAGAGATAGCTCATTCTGTAGCTAGACATCTCTACTTTTAGTTGATTAAGGTTTCCGGTGGAAAAGATATCTACACACAGTACAAAGCCTGACCGGAAAGAGGGTTTCTCAACTAGTGGAGTTTTCCCTTAAACTTCAGAAAGAGTTCAGTAAGTTAAGGAAGTTCACGCATCGCTCCCTTACTTCATAACCATTCACTTGAAGTTATTATAAACAGAATTGAAGTTCATTCCAGTACAATTCCGGTATGATTACGGTATCAGTCCAGTGACACTCTGGTGAAGTTTTGGCGCAGTCTTATACATTGAGTGTCAGAAACTTTGCTAAGCTATTGATTGATTACAGAGGTGTTCTAAATCACACTAGCTTAGTTCTTCTTGGGCGTGGCGAATTCCGTAGGCTTAATAAGATTCAGCCTTCGTCGCGTCGACAAGAGGTGGTATCAGAGTATAAGAAGGATACCACACATCCGCAACAGTGTTGTCACCAAAAATGTGAGGTGTTGAAGAATGAAGTCCAAGATCTGTGTACAAAGACTTTAACCACATGATTTCTTGAGTTGCATTAGCCAAACCTCTATATTCAGCTTCGGTAGAAGATAATGCCATGGTTGGTTGCTTCTTCGATGACCAAGAAATGATTTTTGAACCTGCAAATGATATATACCCAGATGTGCTTCTTCTATCATCTCTAGATCCGGCCCAATCTGCATCTGAGTAGACCTTTAGCTCAATATCTGAAGTAAATGAATAAAACAAACCTTCATCCATAGTCCCCTTCAGGTACTTGAGGACTCTCTTGGCCGCTTCCATATGTGGTCTTCTCGGCTTATGCATAAACTGACTCAATATGCTAACACTATAGCATATATCCACCCTTGTGAGTGTTGCATAGTTCAAACTTCCAACCAAGCTTTGATAGCTTGTGATGTCTTCAATTGGCTCTCCTTCATAAGCACTAAGCTTATCATTTTGCTCCATAGGTGTACCTGCATACTTGGTATTTTCCATCTTGATCTTGACGAGCATGTCATGCACATACTTCCTTTGTGTGATGTATATACCTCAATCTGTGTAGATCAACTCCAATCCAAGAAAATAAGTGAGTCGTCCGAGGTCACTTATTTTGAACTCCTCCTTCATTTGAATCTTTACCTGTTTGATTCCTTCAAGATCATTGCCTGTGATAATAATATCATCAACATACACACATAAATAGATCACTTCAGATCCATTCCTCTTTATGAACAAAGAGGTATCTGCCTTGCTAGCTTTGAATCCTTGGTCCTGCAAATAAGTCACCAATCTAAAATTCCAAGCTCTTGGAGCTTGCTTCAATCTATACAAAGCTTTCTTTAGTTTGCATACATAGTTAGGATGATGTTCATCCTCATATCCAGGAGGTTGTGCCATATACACTTCCTCATAAATCCATCCATTCAAGAAAGCATTCTTTACATCAAGTTGATAGAGCTTCCAATTTCTAGATGCAGCAAGACTAATGAGAACCCTAATTGTAGGCATTTTTGCAACAGGAGAGAAAGTCTCCTCATAATCAATACCATGGGTTTGAGCAAACCCTTTAGCAACTAACCTTGCTTTGTGTCCATTTATACTTCCATCTGGATTCATCTTGATTTTGTATATCCATCGAGATCCAATTACCTTCATAGATGGCTTGTTAGGTACAAGCTCCCAAGTGTCGTTTTCCTTCAGGGCTTCCATTTCTTCATCCATTGCATCTCTCCAAGCTTTCTTGCTTTGTGCTTCTTTGAATGTGGTAGGTTCTTCATTGGTTGAATCCTTTGCAATGTAGATTGAGTGCTTTGTGACCAAAGAAGTATCATAACCAAACCTCTCAGGTTTCTTCTTCTCCCTTGAAGACCTTCTAAGTGGTTGATGTGAGCTCTCGGGTCCATATGTAGCATCTTGCATCTTTGCCTTACCTTTGTTCTTCCATAGCTTTAGTCTTTCCAAGTCTTCTAGGTCAATCTCCGAATCACTTTCTTCAATCTGCTTTGGCTCCTTTGGCTGAAGTGATGGAAAATCTTCATCCAAGTCATAAGGCAGCTTCACTTTCCTGTCATCATCAAACCATGATTTGTTTTCATAAAAAATTACATCTCTACTCACAAAAAATCCTTTATTGGTTGGATTGTACAATCTATATCCTTTTTGGTTTTGGTCATAACCAATAAATACGCACTTCTGTGCCTTGGGATCCAATTTCCCTCTTACTTGAGAGGGAATGTGAGCATAGGCTAAGTATCCAAAGATTTTACAATGCTCTGGACTAGGTCTTCTTCCATTCCACACTTCATATGGAGTGGTTCCATCTAGTGACTTAAATGGAAGTCTATTTATGAGATATGTGGCTGTCGACACAGCCTCTGCCCATAGGTAGTTTGGCGATCCCTTTTCGTTGAGCATGGACCTTGCAGCTTTGACAATAGCTATGTTTCTCCTCTCTGCTACACCATTGAGTTCGGGTGTATACCTTGTAGTGACTTCCCTCTTATTGCCTCTTTCATGCAAGAAGGCATCAAATTCAGAAGAAGTGTATTCTCCTCCACCATCTGATCTGAGTCTTTTCAAAGTCCTACCTGTTTGGTTTTCAACAAGAGCAATATACTTCTTAAAGCAATTAAACACTTCATCCTTGTGCTTCATGAAAAACAGAATGGTCCACCTGCTACTATCATCTATATCTTGAGCCTGATATAGATGGCTCCTTACTTGGACCCCACACATCCGTGTGCACTAGATCCAAAGGATTTTGATACATATATCCTTTCTTATTGAAAGGTTGTCTATGAGCCTTGCCGAGTTGACAAGCTTCACACTTATAAATCATGTGTTGCCTTGTGATATTAGGCAAACCAAGTACACTTTGGTCCCTACAAATTTGTTTGAGTGTCCTCTCACCAATGTGAGCAAGCCTTTTGTGCCATATCTCCAACTTTGTTAGAGTTTGAGATCCATAGCTAAACAAAGCTATGTTCTTTGTATCTTCCACTTCAAAAGTGAAAAGCCTTCCTGTCTTTTGTCCTTTGGCAATCCTTCGAAAGCCTTGCCTTGGGTCTTCAACATATGCTCCAAATCGGTTGAATCTAACCTGCAGTCCTTTTTCAACAATCTGTCCAACACTTATTAAATTTTTGGTAATTGTAGGGACATACAAGACTTTGCTTAAGAGATTCATATTCCCATTTGATGTCTTCACATTACCTATCTTCTCCGCTCAGTGCTTTGTGTCATCTCCTATCTGCACTTCATGCTTGTTATGAGGATCTTCCAAATCAGAAAGTAAAGCCACATTTCCTGCTACATGGTTTGAGCATCCCGAATCAATGTAAAATATGTGATCATCATCCTTACCATTCTTCACTGATAGATTCATAATCAATAATGAGTCTTCTTGACTTTGGTCCTCTGCATAGTTATTGTAGTCTCTTCTTCCTCTATGGCCATTTTGATAGTTGTTGTTGTTGTAATTGTTGTTGTAGTAGTTGTTATTGTTGTAGCCTCCATTGTATTTGCCTCTATTTGATCCATAGCCACCTCTATTGAATCCTCTTCCTCTTGAGTTCCTTGGCTTCCTGAAACATTCTTCAGTAGTATGGTTAGATAAGCTACATATGTTGCAAGGTTGAGATGATTGGAATCTCCCCCTGCCTTGCTTTCCACTTGTGCCGCTTCCTCTAGCTCTTCCTCTACCTGCAAAGTTTGCTTGGAAAGAGCTACCTTCATCTTCATTCTTCCTATTCTTTGACTTGTCCTTGACCTTAGCTTTATCAGAATATAAGGTAAAAGTTTGATTACCTCTTGAGGACTCACCACCATTGCTAATCTTTTCTTCATGAGTGAAGAGTTGGCCCATGAGTGCGTTGAGGTCGGGTACATGCATGTTCATGTATAAATCCATGGTTGTTGTGAATGACTCCCACTTGTCGTCTGCTTTGATTCCATTTATGATTTGTCTAATTATTTGCTCCTCTTCAATTACCTCTCCAATGCTTCCAAGTTGGTCGGAAATCTCCTTCATCTTTGTGACATAATCAGTCACATTTTGCTTCGGGCTTTTCTTCATTGTTGTGAACTCCATCCACAATTGGTTCTTCCTTGCTCGAGTGTTGCAAGAGAAGAAAGAAGCAAGTGCATTCCAGGTCTCTCTTGATGTCTTGCATCCCTTGACATGAGGTAAAAGAAAATCAGAGATTGAGTTTAGAATATAGGACCTTGCAAGTGCATCCTTCGAACACCAATTTGAAAGTCCTTCCACTTCTTCATGTGATGGTTGCCCTTTGTTCCTCATGGTTGGCATTGCTTCATCTCTGGATATGAATCCATATAGATTCCTCCCTTGAAGGTAAGCCTCCATCCTTAGAGACCATGCCGGGTAGTTGTTTCAATCCAATTTGTCAATTGTTGATGGAAATCCATCTCCCATGTTGCTTGACTATGCTCTGATACCACTGTGAAGAGAGATAGTGGATGCAATCCAAAGATGAGTTGGTGCTGCTACAACCAGCTTCACACCAGCCAACTAAAACTTTAGAGTTGATTAGTAGACCCTTTAAGCTTCCTAAATCCTCCAAAATATCAGCCAAGTACTTTGGAACATGTATCCCAAAAGTTTAAGTCAAGACAGACAAGTTGCAAGATGACTAGCTCCCAAAAACTTGCTATTTTTTGGACATACACCTGCTGGAAAATTGAATAGTGCTCTCAACCTGGTAGGAATTAGATAAATTCCTTTTGGGCATAGCAAATAGACTTAGTAATCTTCCCAATCCAAGTTAAAACACTTCAAATGATGGACTGAGCACTGAGAAGAAGATTCATCAATTTTTGGAACATGCCCACCATTCTCGGGGCTCTGCAGAGATAGACCAGTGAGCAGTAAAATGCAGATATCTCCAAAATTATTAATTCAATGACCATGAAAATTGACACTAGAAATTAGGCAGTATGAGCTATCCAACGCACGTTAAAACACTGAAAAATGTTGAGTAGAACTTGAGATATGACCTTCTGAAGTTACTGATCTGAGTGAGTATAGTAGAGAACAAAACAGAGAAGTAGATGATGATAAATGTATAGATTCACATATGATTACAACCACATTGGCAATGAATCTTTGCACAATGGGAGTAGAATGATAGAGCTATGGAGCAAGCTCTTCAATCTCTACAAAATGACATGAAGTGGTCACGTACAAGGCTTGCTAATCGCCTCTTCCTTCTTGCTCTTTTTATAGTTATTCTTGGAGGGAGTTTTGAATTCGAATTCGAATGGCTCCACCTAAAAGTGATCTCCAAAGTTAGGAGATATTCCCTCAGCTCAAAAATTCGTGGTTTTAGGTAGCTAGAGCCACGACTTTTCTTTTACATCATGGATGAGGTAAGCCATCCTTTTCCTTTTTCTTTTTTTAATTACAAGAGATAAAAATGAACTCTTTTACAAGAGGTGTTCACATGACTACACATGTGAGTTACAAATGATCATAATATCAAGCATATCAAGCACGTAGGCTTGGGTAAAATGCACCAACAATGACACCATATGAGGAATGGTGGGGTAAGAGACCTACTCTAGATCATTGCAAAGTATTTGGGTGTTTGGCATATGCATATGTGCCATCACACTTAAGGCACAAATTGGAACCTAAAGCTGAAAAGTATGTATTTATTGGATATGATGATAAGCAGATGGGATATAGGTTGTGGAGTCCATCCACAAAACAATTCCTTGTATGAAAGGATGTTACATTTGATGAGCAAGGTACTTGGTATGCAGGTACAATCAATATTAATGCAGGTGATGAAGAAGTTGTGAATCAAAAGAAAGGTAAATCAAAGGTTCAGATATTTGATGAAGAGGAGAACAATGAAGTGCAGGTTGAAGTTGAAGAAATGCCAAGATTTGATCCTAAGTGTGATGAACCAAAAACTTCAAGAAGTGGAGAACTCAGAATGTCAACAAGGCACAAATGGCAACCTACAAGGTATAGCTATGACACTTCTTTTTTGGCTACCAAAGATTATGCTTATATGGTAAAGGTAGATGAAGACCCTTTTACATATGAAGAGGCAAAAGGTAAGGATAATTGGGAGAAAGCTATGCAGGAAGAGTATGATGCATTGATGGAGAATCAGACATGGGAGTTGGTTCCTAAACCAAATAGCCAGAAGATCATTGGATGCAAATGGGTCTACAAGACAAAGAGGTTTGCAGATGGAAGTGTGTCTAGGTATAAAGCTAGACTTGTTGTGAAAGGGTTTGCTGAAACATATGGTATTGATTATGATGAGACCTATAGTCCTGTGGCAAAGATGACAACCATCAGGACACTCATAGCTATTGCTGCATGTAAAGGTTGGAAATTATGTCAATTAGATGTGAAAAATGCTTTTTTGAATGGTTATATTTCAGATGGTGTTTTCATGGAGCAACCACAAGGATTCAGAGATGGAAGGTATCCAGATCATGTATGTAAGCTCAAGAGAGCTTTGTATGGTTTGAAGCAGGCCCCAAGGGCATGGAATTATAGACTTGTGAAGTTCTTGAAGGAACTTGGATTCCAAGTATCTAAAGCAGATAGTAGCTTGCTTGTTAAGCAAGTGATGATGGGTTCATTTACATGTGCATATATGTTGATGATATAATTCTTACAGGTACAGATGAGAAAGGCATTCAAAGCCTAAAGAAGGAAATGGAGAAAGAATTCAAGATTAGTGATTTGGGAGACTTGTCATATTTCTTGGGCATGGAGATCTCATACACTCAACATGGAGTGTATGTAACTCAAGAAAGGTATTTGAAGAACTTGTTGATCAAGTTTAAGATGAATGATTGCAGGGTAGCACCTATTCCAATGGAGGTGAATCACAAATTAAGCAGATATGGAGGAGAAGAGTTCAAGGACATGAAGCTATATCAAAGTTTGGTTGGTAGTCTGATCTATGCTACATTAACTAGGCTTGACTTGTCATATGCAGTTGGAGTTTTGTCTCAATTCATGCATTGCCCTAGAAAAGAACAGTGGATTGCAGGACAAAGAGTGTTGAGGTACATTAAGGGTACACTCAAAGAGGGTTTGTATTATGGTTTTACATCAGATACAAACATCAAGATATATAGTGATGCAGATTGGGCAGGTAATCCAGATGATAGGAGATCAACTTATGGATACTTATGTTATGTGGGAGATAAGTTAATTTCTTGGTGTTCAAAGAAGCAACATCCAGTTGCTTTATCATCCACAGAGGCTGAGTATAAAGGTATGGTGGAAGCTGCAAAGGAAGTGATATGGCTTAAGACTCTGATGAAGAGTTTTGACATCATTCAGAGTATACCCACTATTCATGGAGATAACATGAGTTCATTGTATCTAGCTGCTAATCCTGTGTTTCATGCCAGGAATAAACATATTGAGATTCAGTATCACTTTCTAAGAGAGAAGGTGATGGATAAAGAGATTGAAGTCATACATACTTCAACAAAAGATCAGAGAGCTGATATGCTAACCAAGAGCTTGGATGGACCAAAGCTACAGAGATTCAAAGACATGGCAGGTATAAAGAAGATAGAGAAAACCTCAATTGATGATTGAGGAGGAGCTGTTGGTGCAGGGCAATCAACAATTGAAGGTTTGGATGAAGAATTGAAGTCAAGGATTGAAGAAAAGACCAAGTCATGAAGCATGAAGGAAGTGCATATCCATGAGATAAAGATGTGTATAAATATGTACATTATTTTAGAGTCAAATCATTACATACTTTTGTATGGTCATGAGTTTGTAGAAATTTTCCTATATATACAAAGAACATGTCGGGGCAAAGTAGAGAGATTATGTGAGAACAAGAATTGAGAAGAATTAGATGTCATTAGACTTTTAGAAGTGAGTAGAATCTCTCTCATTGTTCGGATGTATAAATTTCTCAGAAATGAAAATGTTGCGCCTGATCTTTCTGTGTATTCTCCTTCTGTGCTTGATCATTTCAAGAATCCTTTTGTAGATGTCTAAATCCACAGTTAATAAGTCTATGGTTAAAGTTTGAGAGCCTAATTATAAACAGGCTGTGAGAATTATGAGTAGGAACATTCATATGTGAAGAAGTGTTCACTAGTTCCTGAAACAAGCGCACAATTCGATGTTAATGTTTTGGTCATTTCTCCTTCCACAGTGTAAAGTTTTGAGAAAACAAGCACTAACTTTAAGTTAGAAGGTAAGCTTGTTACTATATGATCAATGTCTACCCCTCATGATTGTATGCACATTTTGTAAGTCCCCCGTTATGAGGAGAAGCCAAGCATGCATTACCCAATTGATGGGAATCCCAACTTGCATGTTGGATGAAGGTCATATTGAACCATGTAAGGTATTGTAAGGAAAGGGAGTTACCAGGATCCCCAATTGTGGGGTTCGGGGCAGCGGTGCCCGCCCACGCTCTACTGCCCATGTATAGCCGTCCACGGAAGGCCACCCATGATCCTATATATACATGACTTCTGCACTAACTGAGACATCAAGTTGAGCCAGCATACCTCTACCTTGTATCTCCCTATCTAGAGTTGTCTAGATCATCATTTAAGCTCTACCTTGAGAGCGCACGGGTGGACAACGCCATCATCTTTGTACTTGCTGCTAGTAGAAAATTGTTGAGATTCTCCTATATCTGTTATCTTCTCTGCTATCGCTCCTGTGTTATATTGTGTAACTATTGTCTTACATGGTATCAAAGCTGTAAGCTTCGAATAGCTTGAGAAGTATCATTATTTTAGCCTACTAGCAAACTAGAATATAAGTAGATTATTCGAGTGATTACATGATGGCTTCATCGTTGAACACTAGTCTTGGTGCTTCAGCGAATGTTAATGCTGCACCTATTCGAATTCGTCCACCTGCATTCACTGAAGGGAAGCTGGATGGAACCAACTATACACTCTGGAAGTTCAAAATTTCTGCAATTTTGGACTCCTATGAATTACTTGATATTGTCATGGGACCGATGGGATTGGATCCAGAGCCTATACCAGTTGAAGATCCAGCAAATTCAAGATTGATGATTCAGAAAGATCCAGATCTTCTACGAGCTTGGAAGAGGCGGAATCCTGATGCATTATGTGCGATTGTCACTAGTGTAAGTGATTTTGTGCTTACTTTAGTTCAACATACTACTAAAGCACATGAGTCTTGGGGCGTATTGGCTCGACAATATGAGACCAAGAACCACACTAGGTTATAGAATTTAGAAAATCAATTGGGAAATGAAAAGCATTCTGATTCTGAAAAGGCTGAAGATTTTATCAAACGGATAAAGCATCTTCAAGATCAATTGGCTGCAGTTGGTGTTGTTATAACACCAGAAGAGCTGGCTTGAAGATTTGTACGTGTTCTTCCAGCAAAGTATGATGGATTAGTAACAACCCTTAACACTTAGGTAAGGCCAACTCCTCTTACATTTGAAGAGTTTTGTGCGATGCTTTTAGAAGAAGAGATGCGGTTGAAGAATCGGCAAAGTACAACTGATGCTGCATTCTCAGCAAATGCAAAAGGTAAAGGCTCTTCTGAGGGATCAAAGAAGAAGCCAAAGAAGAAAAAGTTCAAAGGAAGTTGCTTCTATTGTGACAAGAAAGGCCATGCCATCAAGGATTGCAGAAAGAAGAAAGCTGATGAACGAAATGGGACTGTAAAATCATCATGGAAGAACAAAGAATCTGCAAACAACACAGAGCTAGAACTTTGGGTAGCTATTGAAGAGGTATGTTCATCTGCTCAAGCTCGTGTTGATGAGCCATGGATTTTAGATAGTGGAGCTTCTCGCCATATGACCAGTAAAAAGGATTGGTATAGTTCCCTAGTGCCTCTGCCGGGAATCCATCAATGTAGTGGTGGGAAATGACTCCAAGTGTCCAGCTGAAGGAACTGGAACCATCTCTTTCATCACTTCTCCAGGTGTTGAGAAAAAGTTATCTGATGTTCTCTATGTACCTACACTCAAAAGAAATTTGTTGTCAGTTTCTGCAATAACAGATCGTGGACTCGAAGTTCACTTCAATAAGAGTGGTGCGGAAATCATGGATTCATCAGGTAATGTTGTAGGTAAAGGCATACGATGGGATAACTTGTATGAGTTAAGTGCTTTAACTGCTACAGAAGATAAATATGTAAGCAGGTTTTGGCACCAACGATTTGGGCATCTCGGATTTGCAATTTTGAAGGAGATGCAACGAACAGGGATGGTTGCTCATTTGCCTGCATTTTCAAAGTTGCAGGAACCTTGTGAAGCTTGTATGATGGGCAAGCAACAACAAAAGGCATTTCCAAGAGAGACCAACAATCGATCTCAAGCTCCTCTAGAGTTGGTACATGCTGATCTCTGCGGTAAAATGTCTACACCTGCTTTAGGAGGATCTTTCTACTTCTTACTGTTAGTCGACGATTATAGTAGAAAGATGTGGGTTTATTTCATTCGAGAGAAGGCTGATGCTTTTGAAAAATTTAAAGCGTGGCATAAGTATGTAGAAAATGAATCAGGAAGGAAACTGAAGAAATTTAGAACAAATAGAGGAGGTGAATTCTTGTCAACACAATTCAACAATTACTATAAGGAGCATGGTGTGAAAAGGCAACTTACCACAGCTCATACACCTCAACAAAATGGCGTTGTTGAGCACAGGAATAGGACAGTAGTTGAAATGGCTCGTTGTATGTTAAAGGCTCAAGACATGCCTGATTCATTCTGGGCAGAAGCAGTCAATACAGCAATCTACATCCTCAATCAAAGCTACACAAAAGCTCTGAAGGGGATAACTCCTAAAGAAGCATATTCTGGTAAAAAGCCTTCCGTTTTGCATTTCAGAATTTTTGGTTGTTTCTGTTATGCACATATTCCTGATTCAACAAGATCAAAGTTGGATTCAAAAAGCAAAAAGTGTGTCTTCCTAGGATATAGTGAAGAGTCTAAAGCATACAGGTTGTGGGATCCTGAGGCAAGGAAGATTTTTGTCAGCCAAGATGTGGTGTTTGATGAACGACCACACTTAGTAGAAGATAAAGGTAAATCTACTATCTCATCAAACGAAGAAATATCTCACCTTGTGCCTATCAAAAGACAGGTTAAAGTTGAGGAGGAGGAAATATCTGATGGAGAAATTTCCTCAATAAAAAGCCAACCAGTTGTAGCTACACAGCGTAAGCCACTACCAAAGTGGGCACAACAACTCTTTGATGATCACAATCCACATGTAGATGTACCAGAATCATCATCGGATGGATTACGAAGATCAAAGAGAATAGAGGAGCAAAGAAGAGCCTCAGAACACATTGTTAACATGGCTCTAATGGCAGATATCATGGGCTCGATAAAGGAACCTACCACCATTGAAGAAGCCCTTGATGATCCAGGTTGGAGAGCAGCAATGTAGTCGGAGTATGATAGTATACTCAAAAATGATACATGGGATCTAGTCGACTTGCCGCCAAAGAAGAAGGTAATAGGTACTAAATGGATTTGGAAAGCTAAGTATAAAGCAGATGGAACATTAGAAAAGTATAAGGCAAGATTAGTTGCACACGGTTTTTCACAGATCGAAGGATTTGATGTTCAAGAAACTTTTGCACCAACAACACGCATGACAACTATTCGGACGGTACTTGTAGTAGCTGCACGAAAGGCCTGGCCTATTTTCCAGATGGATGTCAAATCTGCATTTTTGAATGGTCACCTCAAGGAGGAGGTATATGTATCTCAACCACCAGGTTTTGAGGTGCCCAATTCAGAAAATAAAGTTTGCAGGTTGAAGAAAGCTTTGTATGGACTTAAGCAACCTCCACGGGCTTGGTACCAATGAATAGATCATTTTTTCAAAAATATGGGTTTTGAAAGAAGTACTTCTGATGCTAAGTGGTATGTAACGAAAAGGGATAGCAAGCTAGTTGTTGTCATTGTATATGTAGATGATTTGATCATTACAGGAGATCATCAGGAACTCATCAACCAAACTCGGATCAGCTTGGGAACTGAGTTTGAAATGACAGACTTAGGTCTACTCCATTTTTGTCTAGGAATTGAAGTATGGCAAAGGAAGGATGGCATTTTCATCTCACAACAAAAATATGCCAAAGAGATTCTCAAGGCATTTGGAATGATGGACTGCAAGCCAACTAGCACACCTATGGAGGTAAATCATAAGCTATCTATGGATGATAACATGCCTCATGTAGATGCTAAGAAGTATAGGAAGCTCGTTGAAAGTCTTATTTTTCTGTGCAACACTAGACCAGACATTTGCTATGATGTTGGAGTATTAAGCAGGTTTTCCAACAAACCTAAGGAGAGTCACTGGAATGCTGGAATGCGAATTCTAAGGTACATTTTAGGAACCTTGGATTTTGGTATTTTTTATACCACAGGTGATACACTCCAAGGATATTGTGATTCAGATTGGGCTGGAGATTGTGATTCTAGAAAATCAATTTTTGGATATTGTTTCTCACTTGGTTCAGGAATATTTTCTTGGGTAAATAGAAAGCAACCAACTCTCGCACTCTCCTCCACTGAAGCAGAGTACAAAGCAGCTTGTTTTGCTTCTTGTGAGGCAGTCGGGTTAAGGAGAATTCTTGCAGATCTAGGCTTTCCATCAAATATGGCGACTGTACTCAAGTGTGATAATCAAAGTTGTATGGCTATTGCAAAGAACCCAGTATTTCATGCTCGCACCAAGCACATAGAAGTACAGTACCATTGCATTCGTGAGCTAATTGGAGCTAGAATATTGTCCAACAGAGTCAAATTGTGCTGACATATTCACTAAAGCACTTGGAGGAGAGCAACTCAACAGACATCTTCAACAGATGGGCATAGGACCGAAACCTACTTGATTTTTCATCGGTAAACATTGAGGGGGGTGTTAGTATATGATCAATGTCTACCCCTCATGATTGTATGCACATTTTTTAAGGCCCCCGTTATGAGGAGAAGCCAAACGTGCATTACCCAATTGATGGGAATCCCAACTTGCATGTTGGATGAAGGTCATATTGGACCATGTAAGGTATTGTAAGTCAAGGGAGTTACCAGGATCCCCAATTGAGGGGTCCGGGGCAGCGGGGAGCAGCCCCGACTGGGGGTCCAAGGGGGCCAGCG
This sequence comes from Ceratopteris richardii, assembly GCA_020310875.1. NCBI lineage: Eukaryota > Viridiplantae > Streptophyta > Polypodiopsida > Polypodiales > Pteridaceae > Ceratopteris > Ceratopteris richardii. Next base: position 53,492,875 of record CM035431.1, on the reverse strand, counting down.
GGCCCCCTGGTGGGGGTCCGGGGGCAGCACCCCCGGCGCGACAGTAAAGGGAATATTCCATAGAATATTCCCTGTTAGAGTCAGAAATCATTTATATTTGTTAGTTCGGTTCAATCGGTCTAAGCCGTGTATGGCAATTACGCGGGCGGTGGCCGCCCACGCTCTACCGCCCACGTATAGCCGTCCACGGAAGGCCACCCATGATCCTATATATACATGACTTCTGCACTACCTGAGACATCAAGTTGAGCCAGCATACCTCTACCTTGTATCTCCCTATCTAGAGTTGTCTAGATCACCATTTAAGCTCTACCTTGAGAGCGCACGGGTGGACGCCATCATCTTTGTACTTGCTGCTAGTAGAAAATTGTTGAGATTCTCCTATATCTGTTATCTTCTCTGCTATCGCTCCTGTGTTATATTGCGTAGCTATTGTCTTACAAAGCTATCTATGGCTAAAAGTATTTTCATAAACGGGTTCTAGATTGAGAGAACCAAGTGTTAAAAGTTATAGGTGTCTAAATCGACTTCTCAGAATAGCAGTTTTAGACATAGGTAACTTGTTGAGATCATTTCTCAAGATATACTGAATCTTTTGGAGTGATTCAACTTTGATGAGGTGCAAAAACTATAGGCAACACCTTGTGCAAAGTTTTGTCAAAAACTTTACACATTTGATAAGTCAATGAGAGAGATATGTGCAGCAGACTTTCTGTGTAGTCATCTTCTTCACAGATTTTTCAAAATCTTGAAAATTGATCATTGATCCTCTAAATTGGTGAAGGTTTTGACTTACTCTTGATATAGAGGTGTTCTAAATTCAAGAGTAGGTTGTTCTTTTGGAGATTAACACTCTCCATCAAAGACCACATCTCCAATGCATCTAATATGATGAGGGGTTTCATCCCCTATTTCCACATGTGCTCTTGTTATAGTTTCATAAAAAATAGTAAACCAATCCTTGTTGCAACTTATATGTTGGCTTCAGCCACTATCTATTTCAAACATTGTCTACCTTTTACCCTTGATCATTTACGTGCATCATTGATGAAAAATAATAACATTAGAATTGAAAGTAGAATTAGAATAGTTATATTGAACTCTATAATTTTAATCATATGGTTGCTTTCTCCTTGTGTTTGTTGCTTGATAGTATGTTGTCACAAAGTGGCTCGACACACACATAGCAACCATCTCCATTATTATTGTTCCTTGAATAGCCTCTTTTAGATCCTCTTCCTTTTATTCTACATTTTCCAATTCAATATGAGTATCCATTACTTTGATCCTAGCCTTTTAATGAGTTTTTTCCTTCAAAAAAGCTACCTCTTCCTCTTGTTGAAATTTAAACATTGTCAGCATCAAATAAAATATGTTGGTGAACATGCATAAGACATAGTTGGTGGTCCTTAAGGTGATGCTCGGTATGGATAGTTTAGCCACTCTATGCAATTGGAGTTATTGACAAAAGACTTCCAATCCCTCCTTCGTGGCATTGGGAGATAGCACAGATTATGATTATGTCAATCAAGCCTTGTTCCAGGTTCGTAACATCTCCAAAACATCTTTGAGAATTTTTGCATGGCAATCATGTTAAAACATTCTCCCTTGTCTTTTAGCTTTGGGTGGATCTTGTGGCTCAAACTATGTGGAAAATGTTGCTACTTTTCCTACCACTTTGTCTATCTCTACATTGTATTCACTTAATAATATGAAATATGGATAATATTGAAGTTTTTCAATGATGATATGTCATCAAGGTGCCATCTATTGGAAGTAGTTTGACTTCAAAATTGTATCTTCAAATAATGCAAGCATTATTTTTTGAAATTCTACATGAGCAGAGTGCATCTTTCTAATATGTTTTATTTGATTTAACTAGGTGGCCCATTGTAGCTTGGAAAAGTCTTGGCCTTCTTCCATGATGTGGCCACCTACTATAGGGTATGGATCATATTCCTTCTCATATATAGGGTCCAAATGTATCTATACTAGCTCTTCTGCTTTCAGTTGTTCAATAGGGGATGCAAGTCATTCTTGCGATAGCCAAAGGTTGAGCTCATATTCTTGAATTTGTGAAGATAGTTCAACTACCTCTCAAAGAAGATCTTCTAATTCCCTCATGCTTTCAGTTGTTGTAGCAGTTGTGAAGTTGGTTGGGGGGAGAATTACTATGGCGTGAGGTCTGTTAGAAGCTTCTAACATGGCTAGATCTTTGGTTACTTTATCATGGCTTCCAACAACGTGGTAAAGTCTTCAAGGATGATTTTGATTGACTATAATAGCATGCTTGAAATTGTGATGGACTAACAGGAATTGTTGTTAAGTCCATTTTTTCCTCTAGATTTTTTGTGTTGTGTCATTGGAGTCAACATGTTCTCTTCTCTTGTTGCAACAAGGTGACTGCACAATAAACCCATACTGCGACTAAGTTTTGCATTCATTCACATTTGAGTTCATAAATGACCTTCAATCTCTTTAACCACTTCTTAATTCTAGTCTTCTAATTGCTTCTCAAAAGTGATGTGTACTTCTTTTAATGATGTGTACTTCTCAAAAGTGATGTGTACTTCTCAAAAGTGATGTGCATTCAATGATGCATTTTCTAGCATTAGTGAAGTCACCTAAGTTTGGAGCATCACTGCCTCTTCTTTAAGGCTCTCGTTTAGCTAACCAAGTGTCACATATTCTTCGCATACTTGATTCATACATATCAACGTTTGACTAAGTGTTTGCTTGATCCCTAGTGTCAAAAAAATAGGATTGCTATGCAAAAATGCAGTGTGGGAAATTAAATGCAAGGGAACAAGGAGCTTGCAATAGGGAAGTGATTGTGCTAGTGGAAGGTGGTGGAATGGGGAATGGGGGGGTGGGTAATTGGGAACTTTTAGGTTGGGGAAATTGTTGTGGTGGGTGAAATCTCCATGGGATTTGTGGAAAGTGATTGTATGGAGGTGATGGTGAACAATGCGATTAGTACCTGTGATGCACGTGTCAATGGTTTGAAGATTTGTGTCATGGTTAGCACATGGGTGGCAAATGGGACAAATGGATTATGAAAACTTTCAAAATTCATAAATGATGATGTGGTAGTGGATATAATGTGAAATAATGGTGCCATCAATGACAAAGATGATGTTTTCTCTATTGATAAGGAAATGGTGGTCAAGGTTTGTATTGGTATATGTTGAACATTGGTCAATGGTGAGGCTATTGGTGGTAGCAGGTGTGGAATGAGGGAAATGGGAGGTATAGGAATGGGTAGGGTGGTGCTTGGTGGTGTTTCAAAGATTGAATAAAATTGTTGTGGTAAAGCCTCTAGGGATACAAGGGGTGGTGACGCCAAGAAGGAGGTGTTGATGTGATGGGGTGGTGATGGAATATGTCCCCGTAACATAGATCTTTGTGACATGGGAGGTGGAACCAGAACCATGATAGATGATTCTCCATGGGCTTGGGTTGGGCACGATGAGGATCATAATGTGCAGATGGTCTCTTCATAGAAAAATCATAATGCATCACCACACCAACAACCTCTATAAGCAAGTGCATTATCTCTATGAATGCTTCATCAAAGTCATTTTTGGTGAGCTCTTGCTACAATGGCACATAACTTCTTTTTGTATTTAGTTGATTTCATGCTTGAATTTCCTCCATGCACGAACAAAGCCTCTATAGATCCTTTGCATATGTAGGATGATTAGTTTCTTCCTTTTTCTCATCATCAGGCTATTGTTCTTCTCTATTTTTTTATGATTCAGAATAGTTTTTCTTTTGTATTCTTGAGATACAGTGTATCAGAATACTCAAAATCTAGTTTTGAATCTCAGATTTCACTATCCAACAATGGTTTGGGTAATATTGTTGTAGGTTCACTTGTTGGGAGGGAAAACATTTCTATAGTCACAAGTGTTTTGGGTTGGTTCTAGTCCCTCTATGATCTAATTAATGGTGAATGGTCTAGTAGATCCTATTGTTGATGCTCTATCCAATTGTAGAATGCAAATGGTGAATGGTGTGATGATTGGTGGTGGCCCTGAGGGTGAAGGTAATGGTGAATTGAAATTTTAGTCAATTATAGACAAGGAATGGTGCCTCTCATGTGCTTGGTTTGATGAGCAGTTGATGTTTTGCCCTCCTTGAATGTTTGTAATTGTGCCCATGTTAATGCTCTTTCCACTAGGATAGTCATGCATGCTATGGCACAACACTTGTTGAGCACATGCTTTTGTGGCCACATTGTATTTGTTGCATAGAGGTCGGTCCATTATCCAATGCAATAAATCAATCTTTAATACATTTTTGTGTCAGTTACAGTCTAAACCATATCTTCTTATGAGGTTGTGTAAATCTAACTTGACCCAAGAAGACAAAATGTTTCATACACATCCTCAAAGTGGTAGACAGGTTTGGTGTAATCATAGATATCTACGAAAGCTTCATAATTTTATTCGTTTTCATTTCCTCAGGTATAAGAGTTTCCTTATTTGATGGCACATGGGTCCCGAACATCTTCAAGGACTCCCTAAAAAACTTGCGGGTGAATCAAAATACCTTCATACAAATTATATATTTTGTGGACTATTTTGTATCTCTTGGCTACGTTTATCTATGCTGACTCCACTTGTAAAAGTTATATAAGCATGGCCCATGTTGAGCTTTACATAGCATTGCGCACTAGCAAGCCCTTCACCCAGAATCTATCTAGATCACCATCTAAGCTCCACATTGGTAGTGCACAGGTGGAGAGCACCATCATTGTAACTGCATTACTCTTGCCAATCAGAGAATTTGAGTTCTCTATCTCTCGGTCTGCATCTATCTTTGTCTATGTTTTTCTCTCAACTTTGTCTATTGGTCTATTCTATTGTGCTGTTATTTTTTCTTACATAGTCTCAAATCTCAAGAGGATATGAGTGGTGCAAAATCAAAAACATAGAGGTTGCAAAGGTTTCAATGACAAAAGAGAGAAGATGTCAAGCAATCTGTCATCATCTATAATTGGGAATCAAGGTGGTTTGTCAACAGAACTAGCCAGAGCACAAATAGGAGCAGCAATGATGCCGGTCATCCCAATGTTATGGAATGACCACCAACCTTCACGAAATTCAAACTTGATGGTACAAACTACACCTTGTGGAAGTTTTAAATCACTTCTATTCATGATTCATGTGAGCTTCTGGAGATTGTTCTTGGGATTGATCTTAAGCCTCAAGAAACACCTTATCCAAATAATCCTCGTCGAATAATTCCTCCTCATGTTGATCTTCTAAATTCTTGGAAATATAGAAATGCATATCTACTGTGTGCTCTAGTTACAATTACTACTGATAGTGTTTTGACTCTCATTCAACATACTACCAAGGCATGTGAAGGATGGAACAGATTGAGAAATCAATATGAAACTCGTAATCAGACACGTACTCAAAACTTGGACAATCAACTAGCAACAAAAAGGTTTGATGATGGGTAGACTATAGAGGTGTTAATCACTTGCATAAAGAATATACAAGATCAAATAGTGCGAGCAGGTGTGCAAAAGTCAAGTGAGGAGCTAGCATGGAGTTTTATTCAAATCTGTACACCATATTTTGATGGTTTGGTAACTACTCTTAATACTCAAATCAGACCTCACCCACTAACTTTTGAAGAATTCAGTGCCTTACTCATGAAGGAGGAATTGAAGCTCAAGGCAAGGAGTGGTGGCAGCAAAGGAGATTTTGCATTCACAGTAGATGCCAAAGGAGGCAAAGTGAACTCTTCAAAAGATGGAGAAAAAAAGAAGAATGGCAAAAAGAAGTTCAAGGGAGTGTTTCCATTGCAAGAAGAAAGGCCACAAAATCCAAGACTATCACATCAAGAAGGCGAAAGAGAAGCATGACTCTTCAAAAGAATGCAAGGGCAAGGATTCTACCAACACTACAGAAAGAGAGCTTGAGTTATTTGTTACAATAGAGGAGGTATGCTCCTCGGCTGAAGAATTAGGAATACATGACGCATGGGTGTTGGACATTGGTGCCTCTCATCACATGACGAGTAGAAAAGACCTTTATAGTTCCTTACAGCCTCCCTCTAAAGGAACCCATCATAGTAAATGTAGGCAACAATGCAAGATGTCTTGTAGAGTGTAAAGGTACAATTTCTTCCATTAACTCTAATGAGGATGTCAAAAAACTTTCAAATGTGTTGTGTGTTCCAGAATCAAACAAAATCTATTTTCAAAAGCTTCTATAATTGATCAAGGTCATCAAGTATCTTTCAATAAAACAGGAGCTAAGATTATGGATAGTAACAACAACATTGTTGGGATTGGCATAAGGAGGAACAACCTATATGAGTTGTCTGCTCTTACAGCCACTACAAGTGTGGACACAAATAAGCTATGGCATGAGAGATTTGGCCACATCAGGTACCTTGTACTAAAGGAGATGTATTGCAAGGGTATGGTTGCACACCTACCATCGATTGTAGAAATGAAGGAACCATGTGAAGCTTGCATGATGGGCAAACAATAGAGGAAGCCATTTCCACAAGGAAGCAAGAACAGAGCAAGCTATACTCTAGAGTTGGTGCATGCTAACTTGTGCAGAAAAATGCATACACAAGCCTTGGGTGGATCTTCCTACTTCATGTTACTTGTTGATGACTATAGCAGGAAGATGTGGGTGTACTTCCTTCATGATAAGGCTCAAGCTTTTGGTAAGTTTAAAGAATGGCTTCAGCTTGTTGAAACTGAAATAGGGAAGAAGATGAAGAAATTTAGGACACATGGTAGTGCTAAGTTCACATCAATAGATTTTGAAGATTTCTACAAGAGTAAAGGAATCAAGCATCAACGCAAAGTGGCACATAGCCCTCAAAATAATGGTGTTGTAGAATGTTGGAATCAAACCATCATGGAGATGGAAAGTGCATGTTGAAGGGAAAGGGTTTACCTAATCAATTTTGGGCAAAGGCTGTCAATACTAATGTCTACATCTTGAATCAAAGCTACACCAAGGCACTTCATGTTCCTGATAGGGAGAGAATCAAGCTTCAAACAAAAAGCATCAAATGTATCTTCTTAGGTTACAACAAAGATAACAAGGCTTATAAGTTTTATGACCCTAAGGCTAAGAAGATCATGGCAAGTCACAATGTGGTGTTTAAGGAGGAGGAGCCACATGTAGTAGAGGAGGAAAAGAGAGCTTCCACTTTATTGTCATGCAAAGGGGCAATCCATTATGAACCTAGCCCAAGAGCTATCCCTTCTAAATAAGAGAAGGAAGCATCATCATCAGATGATGAGTCTGAAAGTCACCAATATGTCATCACCCAAGCAGAAAAGCCATTGCCACATTGGGTGAGATAGCTCTATGATTTTGCAAACCCCATCCCACAGTCACTAGAATAGGTTGCAAATGGATAGAGGCAATCACAAAGAATAGAGGAATGGAGATGGGCAAGCACCCATATTGTAAACACATCCCTAATAGTTGAGCTCATTCAAGATCAAGCAAAGGAACCAACCAATGTGGCAGAGGCACTCCACAATCCGAATTGAAAGTCTGCCATGCAAATAGAACACAACAATATCATGAAGAATGGAATGTGGGAGCTAGTGGATTGACCCCCTAAGCGTAAAGTCATTGGCACCAAGTGAGTTTGGAAGCTAAAGTACCAGGTAGATGGTACTCTAGAAAAGTACAAAGTGAGACTTGTTGCACATGGCTACTCACAAGTTGAAGGCATTGACTTTTTTAAATCATTTTCCCTCACTGCAAGGATGACTACTATCTGAGTAGTACTAGCTATGGCTCCACATAAGCAATGGATAGTCTATCACATGGATGTCAAATAAGCATTCCTAAATGGAGACCTCAAGGAGGAGGTATATGTGTCTCAACCACTAGGGTTTGAGGCTCCCCATTCAAAGAACAAGGAGTTGAAGAAGACATTATATGGGTTGAAACAAGCCCCTAGAGCATGGTACAAGCAAATAGATAATTATCTCTTGGATCTAGGCTTCAAAAGATGTGCTTCTGATGCTAAATTGTATATCTAACAAGAGTAGGGAAGAAAATTTTCCTTGTACTCTATGTAGATGGCCTTGTGATTATAGGAAATGATGATGCTTTTCTTGAACAAATGAAAGATGCCCTAAGTTTAGAATCTAAAATGACAGAAATGGGCTTAATGCATTATTTCTTAGGCCTTGAAGTTTGGCAGGAACCAGGGAAGATCTTCATCTCTCAACAAAAGTATGCAAGATAGATATTGAAGGCGTTCAACATGCAGGAGGATTGCAAGGAAATTTCTACACTTATGGCAGTCAACACAAAATTATCTATTGAAGATAATTCATCTATAGTGGATATTGGAAGATACAAGAAATTAGTTTGAAGTCTCATCTACTTGTGCAATAGTAGATCAAATATCTCTTATGTTGTTGGAGTAGTAAGGATGTTCTCTAATAAGCCTTTCCAAACTCATTGGAAGGCATGCATGCTGATATTCAAGTATGTCAAAAGAACCATTGATTATGGTATTCTTTATGAAGAAGGATCGTCTCTAGTTGGATATTGTGACTCAAATCGGGTAGGAGATATTGATATGAGAAAATCAATTTTTGGATATTGCTTTTCTTTACGATTAGGGATTTTCTCTTGGATAAGTAAGAAGCAATCGATTTTAGCATTATCTTCTATTGAAGCTGACTACAAAGCAGTATGTGTTGCAACATGTGAAGTAGTATGGTTGAGGAGGATCCTATGGCACATAGGAATACAACGACAACAGGCTACAGGGTTGAAGTGTGAAAACCAAAGTTGCATGGCCATCACCAAGAATCTTGTTTTCCATGCATGTTACAAGCACATAGAAATTCAATATCACTATGTGCATGAGTTGATTGAGGACAAAGTCATGGAGATAAGTTATTGTCCAATTGAAGAAAATGGATCAGACATCTTCATGAAGGCTCTTAGGAGAAAGTAACTTCATCAACACTTTCCAAAGCTTCACATTGGACCAAAGACGTAGTTCACCGTAGGGTGGACATTAAGGGGGGTGTTAGATATACTCGATTCTCCACCCTCAAGTGACCACAAATGATCCATGGTTTTCTAACTTTTTGTCATAAAGGAAGTTTATGAAATGAAGGTCCGATAATTTCATATGGATTTGAGATCAGATATCATTTGGTCATTCAAGTGTTGTGGAGAAGTATCAAGAATAGACTTAACCAAAGGTGCTTATGCTCTCTAGTAAAGGTGCTTGACCTAGTAGTTAATTCATATGGATGTGAAGGAAGAGATCTTGGGTTCAAGTCCTATGCAAGATGTGGGAGAGTTGTTTAAGCAAAGAGCTCTAGAGCCTTCTACACACATCCACTTGAGTTAACTAGAGTTAACTAGCACACTTGAAACACATGTAGCTACATGGCCAACACTTGGATGGGTTAGTATTCACCTGCAATAGTAGGCAGTCCCTCGAACAAAGATATATATAGAGGCATAAAGGCTAGGAGGAAAAGAGACTCATCTCTCTACGTAGGTAGTTGTAATGCTTCTTTGGTATCAGAGCTAGAGCTTCCATGGAGACCTTGTGAAGGCTCATCATCTTCTTTAAGCTCTCATGAGGACCTATATCCATTATCCAAACATAAATATCTTTTTTTCTTCATGCATGTGCATATGTTTCTTCTTCTCATACGTCCTTCATGCATACATTTTTTCTTCACATATGTTCTCCTCTCGACTTCTTGAGTGTAGCAAAAGAAAAAATTGTTTTATTTCAAGCAAGGATTGGAGGTATTCAACCATGCACATGGGAATTCACAACAAATCCATTTATCCAATATATCATGAATTGTGCTTGCTATGTTTATTCCATGTTTTTTTGAGGATGCAAAAAGATGAATCCACAGTAAAACATGATAAGCACCAAGTTTTGATCTTGGAACCCCATGGAATATAAACCATTGCCTTACCCACGAAGCCATATGCATGCATATACAATCTTTTGGTTGACTCCTAAATATTGGAGCAGCCCACCGCCATATATTCCTTTGAGAGGAAACAAAAAGCCAAGGCTAGAATCGAACTCGTGACATCTACATGAGAGGCTACTAATCTATCCATGAAGGCACATGACTTGTGGATGAGAAAAATCTACTATACAAAAAAGAAAACATACGATAGAGATGAAAAGTACAAATCATGCAAGAAGGCATTTTTTTACCCCTTTCCAAAATTGAAAATTTTTGTTGATATCTGTTGTTTGGAGTATTTTACACAAGTATATACATTAAAACTTGAGAATATATCTCAAAGTTCACTTTGAGAAGAATCCAAAGTAGCCAATTCAGACAATGTTTCCAGTTGATTACAATGTAGTAACTAGTCAACTTCCGGCATGTGCTGCTCTTCGCTCTTGTCTGATTTTGATGATTTTTAGCTTGTTGGAAAGAGCTTTCCAATTATATGAACTCACTAGAAACATATGAGATTTAGCAAGTCTAGGCAGACAATTTGTTCTCAAGAGCCATCTCTTAAGCTTGCAAAAGTAGGAAATTCCTACTTAGCCTTGTAATTTTGTATTTGTAGGAGACGATATGCCTTGAGAAATTTGGTATATGTATATTTGGCACATGTAGGCGCCTTAGGAAAATTATATATGCACATGTTTTGCTCTTGTAACATTTATTATTATGCCCCAATGTTAAGGGGAAACATTATATTTGTTTTGTAAGAGAGAAAGTGGATAGGTCAAGCAGATGCAAGTGTGTCTCAAGGCATCAAGTATTATAAGAGATGGAAGGCTTGATGCAATGCATCTCGTGCAAATTCAAAGAGCCACTAGATCATTGGATCACAGGGAAGAACCCTTTACTCTTCATTTCTCATTTCTTATTTGATTAGGTTGCATAATGCATAGCTTAGGGCATATGTATGATTATGAAGATAAATTTAGGGATTGTGTAAATTCCTTTTGTTTAGGCATTCATGAAAGAATTGTACATCTTCATGTAAGGAAGAAAAGTAACAACGTGCATCATATCCAATTCCATGCATTCTATGGTTATGCAACACGGATCTTGTTGTTAGCATTCTATGTTTTTTGTAGGTTATGGAGATCATATGTGAGAATATGGATTGTATGCCATGGGCTTGCCAAGCCCTATGCTATAGTGAATGGCGTACGATCTTATGGTTAAAATTTTTGGAACTACATTTCCTTGGGGACATGCTATCAAAAATTTTCCCACCTCATGGCATCCACTATTTTGAAGGAAAAACATGGAGAACTTATGTGCATGTTCTCAATTTTGGATCGATAGAGCATTCGGATTCAATAGAATCTCTTTCAAAAGGAAAGGGAAAGTGGAATAGATTCCACTACTAGAGCTAAGTGGAATAGATTCCACTACTAGAGCTCTTTTCCTTAGATGAGATTAGGGAGAGAGAGTTTCACTTTCTCACTTTTATATTTTCTAGATAAGAGTGGCACTCTTCTATCAAAGGCAATAGGGAGATCAGTTAATCATGGTGGCTAGATTGAGTCTCATATGGAGACTCTAGAGAGAAGTAGTTATGTTATTTCCAATAATGGTCCTTGACTAGATGAGATGATATAGTTAGTGACATTAGTGAGATTGGGAATAGAGTAATTAATCTTTTCTTTAGAGTTTCTAGGAGATAGGGATAGATCTAACTTATTGGGTTACCAAAATCTTAGTGGTGTTTCATAATGAGGATGATGATTGAACATCAATTAGGAGAATGGGTACTTAGGGATTATCTGCATCCCAAAAGGAATGATTTTTGCATTCATATGGCAAACTAGAGAGAGTAGAAAATGATAGAGTTTGCATTAATTCCAATAGATGCTCTTCCAAGATATCTTAGTCCAAAGGTAATGGATGAAAAACCAAAAACTTAATGGTTAGTGGAATGTAGAGAATTCATTTTACTACCAAGGAATTCTCATATGTGAGTTAGATGATGGATCGACATAGGAAACATAATGATTTAGGTAAAAACTATCCTTGTAACCACTCAAGGATAGGAATACCTTGAGAGATATGATGATAATTCTATCATCTTAGATCTAGATGCGTTTGGAGTCACTTTTTATTAAACTTTGCTCTAGATTTCAGAGGATTCTATGGTTTATGATCTCCATTTTGGTTTGGTCAAGCCTATAAGTTTGGCACCTTACATTTGTTTTTCATTTTATTACTCCAAAGAGGATATATCATATGGATTTAGGTCATTTTGATGATGTTATATGTTATGGGAGTGATAGGTTGGAAACTAGGTATATATGGGAGATAGTAGGCACCATGTAGATGGTTTCCCACCTTTCAGATGGTCTTTTATGGAACTTCTTAAGGGGAAGGATATGGGGAAACAACACACAAAGATGATCATGTAAAATTTGTGCATGAATCTTGAGGGATGCCTAGAGTATTTATATAGCTCTATTTTTGAGAAAGAAAATGTTTCCCAAGGGGGAGGGGGGGATGTTATAAAGGAAGTTTATGACATGAGTGACAGTTTCAAACAGATCTGAGATTGGATATCATTTGGTCGTTCAAGTCTTAGGAGAGACATGGGAGAATGTTTTGCCCAAAGAGCTCTAGAGCCTTCTAGAAGCATCCACTCGAGTTAACTAGAGTTAAGCTAACTAGGACACTTGGTGCACATGTAGTTACATGGCCATCACTTTGATGGTTACTATCCACCTGCCATAGTAGGCAATCCCTTGGAGAGAGCTTTATATAGAGGCATAAGGTTGGGAGGAAAAGAAACTCATCTCTCTATGTAGGTAGTTGTAATGTTTTAGCTGTAAGGCCCCCATTATGAGGAGAAGCCATTGTGAGAGCATAAACATTTGTGGAACACTAACTCCCATGTTAGATGAGGTCTATGTGTGACCATTGATGGTAATAAATGAGCTTTGTGAGCCTAGTCATTAGGTTAAGTAGGGCATAAACTTTCGGGCCATTGGGTTGCCATTCAAAGCAAAAATAAAGGCCTTGTGGTGCCACATAGTTTCCCCATATAACCTTAATGGGGGGAGTGCAGAGGGGGGTTTCCCCCTTTTAGCTATCCATAGTTTATTAGATTAGAGTTTTTAACCTTGTCTACTCTCAAGTCTAAACGAATATAGTCTATTAGTATATAAGTGAATGCATCTCCTTTGTACATTACTTTTGACTCATTTTGAAAGGGAAGAGTACTTGCAACTACAATTTTTGACTCATCTTCTTCCCCATTTTTCTCCTCACACATGAGCTTTTGGGCATGTCTATTTCTTGAAAAACATGTGTTGGAGTTTTTTGCCCATTGGACCTCTCATTTATTGTATTTCTCATGTGTATTGAGCTCCATAAATGTTGAGTTCTAACAAGCTTCCTGTCAACTGTTGAACTCCTACTTGTTGACGCAGCGAGTGAGCTTAACTAGCTAAAGCTCAACTGCGGAATTCACCACGCCACAAGAAGAACTAAGCTAGAGTGATATTAGGCCAACTCTATAATCATCAGTAGCTTAGCAACTTTCTGTAATTCAAATATATCAAAAACTATGTTTTGAACTCATCGAAATTCCACCGGAACTTCACCGGACTGTCACCGTAATCTTATCGTAATTACACCGGAATGTTACGGGAATCAACTGCAATTCTGTTTGTAGTTACTTCAAATGTGTATACATGAAGTAAGGAAGTGATACCTGAACTTCCTTCACTAAATGAACTCTATCTGAAGATTAAAGAAAAACTTCAACAGTTCTGGATGCCTTTTTTTGGTCAGACTTTGTACTGTGTACAAGTCTCGTTTCATAGAAATCTTTTGATCAATTTATAGTAGAGACTCGTAGCTTCAAGATAAGCTATCTCTCATAAAAAACTTTACACTGTACTTCGAGATCTAACTCATAGAAGTACCAAAAAATGTTTACTGAGAAAATTGTAACTATTAACTAATTTTCACAGTAACATGAAATCTCTCAGATTTCTTCACATACAAAGAATGCGCTCAAACTTCCACATGAACATGTGTTTTCTATTAGAGAAGATGTGTACAAAATAGCTTAGCCTCACTTTGCTCATAGCTGTGAAAAACTCTCTTACTCTGAGTAATTTTTCCTTACCATCTCTCTCAAATGAATACCCGACATTTCAGGTTTTGTTATTCATCTCTACATACGCGATCTCTAGCATCTTCTATATCTCTATATCTACTATACGTGCACATTTTTTCATCTATCTATCTCAGCTCTCTTATATACAATTTTTCATCCGGGTTTCAACAAACTCTAATTCTGGAAGTTTCTACGCTGTATATTACAGACATGAATTTGTCCCTTCACTAAGGCTTTGGTTTTTTTGAATACTTTGTTTCTTCTTTCCTTCGTCTTTATGTCATTATGCATAATTAGTGAGTGAATCTCCAACAGCTCCCCCTCAATCACTAATTTGCATCTTTTGGTCTTCATATATCCTTCTTTTCTTTTATACTTGCCATTTGTTTGAATCTGCTTGTCTTTACTCCATCCAAGCTCTTTGTCAGAATATCTGCAATCTGATCTTTTGTAGGAGTGAATACTAATTCAATCTCCTTCTCCATTACCTTTTCCCTCAGGAAATGATATTGAATCTCTATGTGTTTTGTTCTTGCATGAAATACTGGATTTGCTGCAAGATATAATGAACTCATATTGTCTCCATGTATAATAGGTATACCTTGATCAATACTCATGCTTTTGAACAAGGTCTGCATCCATATCACTTCTTTAGCTGCTTCCACAAGTCCTTTATATTCTGCTTCCGTTGACGATAAAGCTACTGTGTGTTGCTTCTTTGAACACCAGCTTACAAGTTTATCTCCTAGGTATATCATATACCCATGTGTTGATCTTCTGTCATCTTGACTTCCTGCGCAGTCTGAGTCACTGTATGCTCTCAGCTTTAAATCTGACGTATAAGGATAATATAATCCTTCTTTTATAGTTCTTTTGATATATCTAAGAACTCTTTGTCCTGCAACCCAATGTTGATCCTTCGGACAATGCATAAACTGTGAGAGAACGCCTAGTGCATAACTAAGATCTGGTCTTGTTAGTGTAGCATAAATTAAGCTTCCCACTAATGACTGATACTTTCTCATATCTTTAAACTCTGCACCATCATATTTGCTGAGTTTATGATTTACTTCAAGCGGTGTTGAAGCTTCTCTGCAGTTCTCCATGTTAAACTTCTTCAGTAAGTTTAGAAGATACCTTTCTTGTGAAACATATATACCATGATCTGTATATGTAACTTCCATTCCAAGAAAGTATGATAACTTTCCTAGATCACTGATCTTAATCTCTTTTTCAAGCAGTCTCTTTACCTCCTTGATTCCTTCATCTGAGGTTCCTGTGATTATTATGTCATCTACATAAATACAAATGTAGATCATACCTTCATCTATTCTCTTAATGAGTAGACTTGCATCTGCCTTTGAACTTTGGTATCCAAGGTCATTGAGATACTTCACAAGTCTGTAATTCCACGCTCTTGGAGCTTGTTTGAGTCCATAGAGAGTTCTTCTTAATCTGCAAACATGGTTTGGGTAACTAGAACTTACGAACCCTTCAGGTTGTTCCATGTAGACTTCATCTGATATATATCCATTCAGAAATGCATTCTTTATATCCAGCTGACTTAGCTTCCATCCTTTTGATGCTGCTATAGCAATCAATGTCCTTATGGTTGACATCTTTGCCACCGGACTAAACATCTCATTGTAATATATGCCATGCGCTTGAGCATAGCCTTTGACCATCGGTCTAGCTTTGTATCTGGCTATCCTTCCATCTGCAAGTTTCTTAACTTTGTAAACCCATTTATTTCCAATAACTTTCTTACCATTTGGTTTTGGAACAAGTTCCCAAGTCTTGTTCTCCTCTAGTGCATTATACTCTTCCTTCATTGCTTCTTCCCATTGTTTCTTACCTTTTGCTTCACCGTAACTCTGAGGTTCTTCATCTTCCTTTACTAAATAAGCATAGTTTTTCTGACTCAAATAAGAAGTGTCATAAGAATACCTTGTTGGTTGTTTCCTTACTCCGTTTGACCTTCTTGGTTCAAACTCTTCATGTGTATCTCAATACACATCTTCATCAGATCTTGATCCATCTTCATTTCTCATACCTGATCCGATCCTGGACGTACTTGCCTGCATATGATCTTCATCTCCATTTACCTGCATATGTGATTTACCTTTTTCATTCCTTCTTAACTCTTCTTCAAGTGTTTCAACACTATGCTCTTTATCTGTATACCAGCTCTTTCCTTCATCAAATGTCACATCTCTGGAAACAGTAAATTGTTTGGTTAGAGGACTCCATAACCTGTAACCCATCTGTTTTTCATCATGTCCGATGAACACATATTTTTCAGCTTTTGGTTCAAGTTTATGTCTTAATTGTGATGGTACATAAGCATAACCAACTGATTCAAACACTTTGCAATGATCAAGTGTTGGTTTCTTGCCCCACCAAGCTTCATAAGGGGTCATCCCATTTAAAGTTGTACATGGTAATCTGTTTACCAGATATGTTGTTGTATTTACAACCTCAGCCCAAAGATAGTTTGGAAAATTTTTCTCCTTTAGCATTGCTCCTGCAAACTCAACTAGAGTTCGGTTTCTTCTTTCTGCTACTCCATTTTGTTGTGGTGTATACCTACAAGTTATTTCTCTTTTGATACCTGCATTCCACAGATAATCATTGAACTCTCGAGAAAAATATTCTCCTCCTCCATCAGACCTTAGTCTTTTGAGTTTCTGTCCTGTAAGTCTTTCAGCATATGCATGAAAATGCCTGAAAGCTTCAAATACTTCTGACTTCTCTTTCAAAACATAAAGAGTTATCCATCTTGTTGCATCATCAATAAACAGAACATAATACCTCAATCTGCTGATAGATTCTTCTTTTGTTGGTCCCCATACATCTGTATGTATGAGTTCTAGCACACCATCATGTTTGTAGCCATTTTTCTGAAATGGTAACCTGTGGGCTTTTCCCATCTGACATGCTTCGCACTTGTGAATCATATGTTGGTTCTTCATATTTGGTAATCCTCTCACGGACTGTTTCTCTACCATAGCTTTGATTCCCTTTTCATTAAAATGTCCTAGCCTCTTATGCCAGAGGTCTAGTTCTGTAAATACCTCATCACCATGTGTGATCAAGGCTTGACCAACATTCCCTTGTACTTTCAGAGTAAAAAGTCTACCTTCCTTTTTACCATGGACAATTTGTTTATATCCTTTCTCTGGATCTTCAACAAAACTCCTTCATTTGTAAAGTTGACTTGAAAACCTTTTTCTACTATCTAACCCACACTGATCAGATTCTTTGGGATTGTTGGAACATACAAAACATTTGTTAGTAGGTCAGCTCCATTCTTACACTTTACTTTTCCAATTGACCTTACATTATGTTTTGTATTATCACCTATCTGTACTGTATGATTTAACATACCTCCTTCCAATTCTGACAACAATTTTGTATTTCCTGACAAATGATTTGAACAACTAGAGTCAATATAGAATACCTTGAGGTCTGCATTTTCTGATGTACTTATCGAGTTCATCATCAACGTTGTATGACCATCATTTTGCGTATCATTCGCATAGTTGTAGTAGGTAGTGTTGTGAGACTGATTCTGTCCCCAACTTCTTGCTCCACCTCTACCATATCCGCGTCTTTGGATGTCTTCCTCTTTGATATCTTCTGCTTCTGCCTCTGCTATTATTGTTCTGATTCTAACTTGATCCTTGGGAATTATGCCAGCAATCATAAGCCAAGTGATTGCTTAATCCACAGATCCAACAAGACTTCTTGTTATTAGTCTGATTACCTCTTCCTTTACCTCTTTTCCTGATGTTACCTCTTCCTTTTGCAAAATTTGCTTGAGCAGTCATTTCTTCTTCATCTTTTTCTTTTCCTTTATCACCTTTCTTCTTGTTCTTTGCATACATAGCCAAACTATGTCCTTTTTCTCCATCTGTCTTCAAATCTTGCTCAAATGTTAGCATTAGTCCAAGCAAATGATTTAAATCTGGTACAAAATTATTTAAAGAAAGTTCAATTGAGAGTACAAAAGGTTTCCACCTTTCATCTCCTCTCAAACCTGTAAGCACTTGTGCTATTAATCTGTGATCTTCTATATCTTCACCAATCGATCCAAGACTGTCTGCCAAGTCCTTCATCTTAGTGACATAATCACTAATGCTTTGACTTTGCTTTTTCTTGAATGTTGTGAACTCTGACCATAAGCTAGCCTTTCTAGCTTTTGTAGTATTTTGGAAGTGATCTTCCAACGCTCTCCATATGTCTTCTGCTTTCTCCATACCTCTAATGTGCGATAATAGATGATCTGTAATAGTATTGTAGATATAAGCTCTTGCCGTTGCATCTTTCTTTTGCCACAGCTTCAAGGCTTCTAACTCTTCTTTCTTCGGTTGACTGTCGTCTTCAAAAGTCAGCTTCTTTTCTTCTCCTGTCACATATTTCATTAAGTCTTTACTCATAAGTAAAGCTTCCATTCGCATTACCCATGCGGGATAATTATCTCTATCCAATTTATCAATTGAGATATGATCTGCCATGATCTTCTTGTTTCTGTTACTTCCGGTGAGTGTAATGTTAAAAGGTTTCTTGACGCCATTTGTTGTTGATCACCTCAGCTTTCACCTTCCTTTATGAGAATTCTTCAAATTCTCTTTCCGTTTCTTCTTCTAAGAAACCTTTTCTGCTCTTCAGAACCTTTTCTGTTCTAATATCAATTATGGATCTTACTGCTCTTATACCACTTGTAAACCTTATGCTCTGATACCACTTGTTGAGTTCTAACAAGCTTCCTATCAACTGTTGAACTCCTACTTAACACAGCGAGTGAGCTTAACTAGCTAAAGCTCAACTGCGGAATTCACCACGCCACAAGAAGAACTAAGCTAGAGTGATATTAGACCACCTCTATAATCATCAGTAGCTTAGCAACTTTCTTTAATTCAAATATATCAAAAATTGTGTTTTGAACTCACCGAAATTCCACCGGAACTTCACCGGACTGTCACCGTAATCTTATCGTAATTACACCGGAATGTTACCGGAATCAACTGCAATTCTGTTTGTAGTTACTTCAAATGTGTATACATGAAGTAAGGAAGTGATACCTAAACTTCCTTCACTAAATGAACTCTATCTGAAGATTAAAGAAAAACTTCACCAGTTCTGGATGCCTTTTTTCGGTCACACTTTGTACTGTGTACAAGTCTCGTTTCACAGAAATCTTTTGATCAGTTTATAGTAGAGACTCGTAGATTCAAGATAAGCTATCTCTCATAAAAAACTTTACACTGTACTTCGAGATCTAACTCATTGAAGTACCGAAAAACGTTTACTGAGAAAATTGTAACTGTTAACTAACTTTCACAGTAACATGAAATCTCTCAGATTTCTTCACATACAAAGAATGCGCTCAAACTTCCACATGAACATGTGTTTTCTATTAGAGAAGATGTGTAAAAAATAGCTTAGCCTCACTTTGCTCATAGCTATGAAAAACTCTCTTACTCTGAGTAATTTTTCTTTACCATCTCTCTCAGATGAATACCCGACATTTCAGGTTTTGTTATTCATCTCTACATACGCGATCTCTGGCGTCTTCTATATCTCTATATCTGCTATATGTGCACATTTTTCATCTATCTATCTCAGCTCTCTTATACACAATTTTTGATCCAAGTTTCAACAAACTCTAATTCTGGAAGTTTCTACGCTGTATATTACAGACGTGAATTTGTCCCTTCACTAAGGCTTTGGTTTTTCTGAATATTTTGTTTCTTCTTTCCTTCGTCTTTATGTCATTATGCATAATTAGTGAGTGAATCTCCAACAATAAATGATTATACAAAGGTATGTCATTCCGCCAACTTGTTCTTCTATGTTTCTCTCTAAATGCATGTACTTTTAGTGTAATTAAAGAACATACTTGAGAAGAGTTTTTTTGGGAACTTTCCAATTACCTATTATTTGTTAGATTCGGCCTTATGATTAGGAATTTATGCTATATTTAGTCTTTGTAGCCATGAATTTAGGTTACATGTTTGTGATCTAGGATAGGAGGTGTTTGTTAGAAACATGAGCGTTAGATTTGCATGACCATTGCACTAGGACATGCTTTCATGCACTCATTAGGTCATGCCCTGTACTAATAATTTAAGTGTTGTGTCAATCCATCACTATACTACCACTTAGGCTTTTGAGGTTGGAGCATAAGACTTTGTGATTCTAGGTGGATGCAACATTGCATCTCTTTAAACACTATCAACTAATCCCACTCTATTTTTAAGTCAATTTGTTTGAATCTAAGTTTTTCCAGTTGTTTCTCAAGTCACAACTCTTTGCAAAAGAGGGATGAATTTTTACAAAAAAAATTTGACCTAGGGTTGTTCTTGTTGGAGTTAGACGTCTACGGAAGCACATGAACAGCACAAGGAAGAAGAAGAAGCTTGGAGCACAACACACAATACTGAATGTATTACAAGAGAATGTACAAAGATAAGTAGCCCTTTAGGGCAATAGGCATATATACAAGCCGAGGGAAAAAACCTCCTAAAGAGGGAAAAAAGTGCCCCGGTGATCCTAGAGTGTTCACACACATCACTACCTAAATATATCAACAAATCCCCCCTGGGAGTGATGTGGTGAACAAGGAGCTGGCACTCATGTATAAGGAAGTGCCAAGCTATGTGGAAATCACTCCACAAAAGGAAGTAAGCCCAGAGCTTTGCAAAAAGCTTCAAACTTCTCCCTAGGTAGAGCCTTCGTGAAAAGGTCCGCAATGTTCTCCTACATGGGCACATATGCCAAGCTGATCTCCCCAGCAGAGAACCTCTCCCTGATATAATGATAATGCACCTCCATGTGCTTAGTGTGATCATGGAACACAGGGTTCCTCGCAACTGCCAATGCGCTCTGACTATCAGTGAAGATGGTGGTGGAAGAAGACTGACCTACACCCAAATCAGCCATAAGGCGTCTGAGCCACACACTCAACACTCACTGTGAAAGCTGCCCTTTGCTCAGCCTCACAACTGGAAGTGGCCACAGTAGGCTGCTTCTTGCTCAACCAAGATATACATGAGCTACCAAGCATGAAGCAAAAGCCACAACCAGCCCAATCAGAGTCAAAAAAAGCATGCAAATCTGGCAGTAGTGATCCCCCCTTGGGATAAAACAAACCAAGTAGCCGGGTACCACTCAAGTAGCGAAATATGCGCTTAACCGCCTGCCAATGCTTGACTCTTGGGCAATGCATAAACCTGCTCATCTGTGAGACAGCAAATTGAATATATGGCCGAGTAATGCATAAGTAAATCAAGCATCCAACAGCCTATTGATAGAGAACAGCATCAAATGCATCTCCAGCATCATGAAGACTTAGTTGTAAACCGGTTTCCATAGGAGTGGCAATAGGTTTACAGTCCTCAAGGCCAAAACGCTGCAATAATGTGTCAATATATTTCATTTGACACAAAGCCATTCCACCATCAATGTGCATAAACTGAATGCCCAAATAATGATGCAAATGCCCCAAATCAAACGTCTCAAATGAGGCATGCAAATCAGTCTTAAAATCAACAATATGCTTCCCAATAGGACCAGTGAGCAGCATGTCATCAACATAGACAACAATGATTAGAAGCACATCATTTGCACGCTTAACATATAAGGTGCTTTCAGTTGGACTGTTCTCAAAACCATGTGCAATCAGATAGGCATGTATCTTCTCATACCAAGCACGTGGTGCTTGGTTTAAACCATATAATGCCTTCTTTAACCTGCACACCTCGTTTTCATGCCCTTTCTACACAAAGCCACGGGGCTGAAAAACATACACTTCTTCATGCAAGTCACCATTCAGAAATGTTGTTTTAATGTCCAGCTGATGTACATTCCAATCATGATGGGCTGCAAGTGCACAGATGCTCCGAACAGTAGTCATACAACATGTAGGTGCAAAGGTCTCATCAAAATCAATGCCTCTTTCCTATGCATAACCCTTTGCAACAAGCCTAGCCTTATACCTGTCAATTGTACCATCAGGTTTACACTTCAGCTTGTAAACCCACTTAGTGCCAATGGCCTTCTTGCCAGGAGGCAAGTCACATAAAGAACAAGTACCATTCTTCATTATAGCTTCATATTTAGAGTGCATAGCAGCCATCCAATTTTCTGAATTTTGTGCTTCATCAAACGAAACAGGCTCATTCTCATCACAGAGACTAGATGAAGCCATAGCATAATAATCTGATGCAAACAAGGCACTATGAGAGCCTGAACGAGTAGGATATGATAGAGGTGCATCTAATTTGCTATAGGGCAAAGTTTGCACTAGCCATTTTGGCATAGTTTTTGCTTGCTCAATATCAGCTCTCTCATCAACAAGTGCATCATATAAATCTGCATCAGAAATGGAATGATCTGCATCATCACCTGAAACCTGCAAAGGCTGAGAACTTGCCTCATTAGGACCAGCACTAGACTGTCCACCTGTAAAAAGAGGCAGCAAAGTATCATACATGTCTTTGGAGCTAACAGATGTCTCCTTAGTACATGAAAGCAATGGCTGAATAGCATCTTCCACAAAAACAACATCACGGCTAACTAGAATGTGTTTAGTCTATGGATGATACAGACGATAGCCTTTACTTTTAGAACTGTACCCAACAAAAATACATTTTACTGCCTTATCATCCAATTTTCTGTGATGTTGTTCAGGCACTAATGCATATGCCAAACAACCAAAAACATGTAGATGAGCAACAGATGACTTTTGATCATGCTAAGCCTCATATGGAGTGATAGACTTTAGTGCTTTAGTGGGACACTTGTTAAGTACATATGTTGCAGACATGACATCCTCAAGCCAGAAACTATGTGGTAAAGCCTGACTCTTGACCATACGCCTCGCCATCTCCATGAGTGACCTATTCTTTCGTTCAGCAACTCCATTCTGTTGAGGTGTATAGGGCATTGTACACTGGTGTTTTATCCCATGTTCAGCCAGAAATGCATTAAAATCAGAAGACATATATTCCCCCCCTCGATCAAAATGAAGGGTGCCCATTTTACATGCTAACAGATTTTCAGCCAAAACCAAAAACTGTTTCAAGCACATGAACACTTCGGACTTTGCCTTCAATGGATATACCCATGCATGCCTGGAAAAATCATCAATGAAAGTCATGAAGTAAAGATAATTTCCAAAAGAAGGTGTCTACATAGGACCACAAACATCAATATGTACAAGCTACAATTTCTGAGTAGCCCAAACTGAACCATCTTTTGGAAATGAAGAACGTTGCATTTTGCCCAAAATGCAGCCTTCACAAACATGTTTTCTAGGTGACTCAAGTTTGGGCAAAGAGGACACCATTTCAGATTTCTACAGGCGTAGCAAACTAGCAAAATTCAGATGACCAAAGCATGCATTCCAAAACTTTGCATCTGACATAGCCTGAGAATCATGCACTGCACATGCCGAATCATTCACAGATATTTCATAGTCTATGAGCTTATACAGCCCATGACATAAAATGCCAAAAGCAATAATCAGGTCACCATTTGATAGATTGTGAACTGTACACCTGTCATCAACAAGTTTCACAACCAAGCCAATCTTGGCTAATGCAGAAACTGATAACAGGTTCTTTTTTATCCCTTGCACAAACAAAGCATCTAACAAAGTGAAAGAACTACCATCAGTAGTAGTCAAAATGATCTTACCAACTCCCATAATAGGATAAGAGGAGTTGTTGGCGCACGTAACAGTATTCCCTGTAGGGGCACGCTCGAGTGAAGAGAAAAAACTGTGCTGCAAGGTAATATGTTTGGTCGCCCCACTGTCAAAGTACCAAACAACTGAGTCTACTGCAGACATGCACTGCTCATGATAAGATGGGTCAAAATTGCAAACAGTAGTAAACGCCCATTCTTCTTCCTCCACAAGATTAGCAGACTCTGTTTTTGAAGTAGAGGCCTCTGCAACAACCATTCTTGCCTCTTTTTTCTTTGCCTCTTTTGCAGCCAGTTTAGGATAGTTCTTTATGATATGATCATTTCCCTTACAATACTTGCAACTAAATATATCAACAGTTCTTAATCATAAGTGTATCAAAACATAGATATGTGATTGTTTTTGCTAAGAAATTGCAATGAGAAAGTCAAATTAAGACCCCTTAGGAAAATTAAATGAATTGCCATTATTTTCTAGCTTGTGCACAAAAAGACCTAGTGGTTGGGGAAAATCAAGTAGAGTTTTCTCCACACCAACCTTGTTTGGAGGGAAAAAAATCACACTCGGTAGAAATGTTCCACATGTGACATAGAGCTTCCCTCTGAAGAGATTGCATACTCTTTTCCCTCTACTTTTTAAATACTTTTTTGTTTTTTTTTCAATGGAGGTTCAGAAAGTGCCTACTCCTCCAGGCTTTAACTTTGAAAGTACAATTGTACAAGTGAATGGGCAAAGTACTCATGGGACCCCCATATCCCAAAAAGCAAGGGTTAGACAAGATAACTTGGATAAGAACTAGTTTAAACTGGCCAAAGCCTCACATGTCCAACCCATGGATTGAACTCCATACCTTTGCCTCAAGAGACCAATGCCAAACCACTTGAACTATGGAATGTGGATTTTTTTTCGTTTTAATATTGTGATTCTTTTTGAGCACTTACTATTTTACATTGCAAAGAAAATGTCATTGCAAATATCACAAAAGATATTGCATTAGCCCTTTTTGCAAACAAACAAACAAATAGAACATATCATCCATACGTTATAAAAAGAATATGTATTTTTTGATCTTCAAAAAAACTCATGCACGTATAAGTAAAGTTTTTTCCAATTGTTCCACTCTCTTGTGCAAGGACTTATTTAAGTGCACTCTTAGTCTCTCTTCTCATTGGTACCCCAAGTTAAAGACTATCACACATGGACTTATCTGATTAGAAAGTCACTCTTCCTGATGAATCATGATCTCAAATCCTTGTTTCCATCTCTTCCCTTTTATCTTACCTCTACACACCTATATTTACCATGACTCTATCATAGAGACACATTGCAAACCAAAAATTACCCAAACTATCAGTCTCACCCATTCTATAGTCTAAGAACAAAGCATATAGAGTGCATATTAAGTATCTAAGTTGACTATTAGCCCTATTCAATCACCCCCTAAATTAGTTCTAAGTTTATAAATTTTGACAAGTGCAAAACCAATGTTCTTAACTTCTCCCATGCCATGTTATCCCCTAATCTTAGTTGACTTATAGATCTATTAATCCCCATTGTACATGTGTGACTAATCTATGGAATTACCTAAAAGCCTTTCTATGTGTGATGGATATTCACCAATCAACCCTTCTCTACCAACCATTACTATTGTTGTTGTTGATGGTGCATACCTACAAGCCCACTTAGTTGCATACAAGCTCACTACTCTCAAGTTCACTCACTGCTCACTTTTGACTTGTGCCTAAACTCCACTTTTCTTTGTCTCAAGTACTCACACAAGAAAGAGAATTCAAATGCCTCATGAATCCTTAAATCCAAACCTCTTCTATGTGTTGATTTGCACTCTTTGCCTTTCAATTATCACTAATCACTTGTGCAAGCATACCTCACAACATTCTTACCTAATTTGTTTAATCAACAAGCTTGAAGGTGTAGATTTTCCTTTTTTAGTCTATAATACTTCTAAACTTAATCTAGCCTCTCAATCTTACTCCCACACATAGGTGACTGGAGAGACACCTATGTTAATAAATCAAAATAATTGAAAACCCCAACCTACAATCATTACAGAAATTTGTTCTTCCACTTACCTTTTCTGTTAACAATAATTACACACAATTACCTTGGTCTTACCCCTTTTCATAGATTCAATGTCATGCTATATATGTCAAACAAACCTTAGGCTTCAACACTTCACTGTCTATATCATAATAGGGAAATTTTAAAAGTGAAGTGGGAAATCAAGCCTCATTATCTTTGATCACAAAAATTTTCTATTTCCTATTACTATTTTAAGCCCATTCTCAGTTTGAGGACACTTCTTACTTGATATGAGATGTGAAATCTACTAAACTCAATTGTCTAAAAGAGGTAAACAGCCATTTCCAAAATATATCCAGTTAGCTTACTTCCAAGATGACGTTACCATCACACAAACTCCCTAGGAGTCACATCTCTCTAAGAGCATCTCCAAAAATTATTTCACCTACTTTGTCAATCTTATGAAAAGACACCAATGGGATGTATTTAGGAGCATGAAATAAATTTGATGGATTGCATAATGAGATAGATTAACTCTACTTACTCACTTAAACATAGTTTAACATAAGATACCTACAAACATGGAAGTCAAATATAAGATGACTTTGATTCACTCCAAACATGGAAGTCCTTGGTATCCTTATGAAGGTATCAACAAGAGTGACACAATGACATTGATCAAATTATCAATTCATGGTTATGTGTGATTGAAATGGGTTTAACGTTTTTTTTACCATATATGCATGAAAATAAAACAAACAATGCTAGAAAAGAGTGATTATGAGTTGGGAGAGAGGATAAATTTGAAAGGCAATTCAAACTCAATTTTGAAAGACAAGAAAAATGTGAAACATGAATATCTAAGGAGGAAATATCTCACAATTTCATTTCAAACGTCACAAGAATGACCAAGAAGTCCTTACAAAAATTGAGAACCCTCTTGTACCAATTCTTAGAACAAATAAATGTACAGACTAGTTTCTTTTCAAATGAGTAAATACAATGAATTTTGGGACACTAAGCTTCTCTTTCTTTCTATAATTGCATCCAAATTCCATGCGCATTGACAACATCGAAGAGAGTTGAAGGGATAATATGTTATTAAGAAAGTGGTAGCGATAATATGTGTAAAATGTTTGGGATTCCACAAAGACCAATTCAATGAGAGGTTGTAAATTTGAGGTCCTACTCATCGATGACAAAAGTATGGGTGTACTTCATGAAAGAGGAAAGTTAGGGATGAATTTTTCCAAACCATGGTGGAAGCACAATTAAGAATATATATATATATATATATATATATATATATATATATATATATATATATATATATATATATATATATATATATATATATATATATATATATATATATATATATATATGTGTGTGTGTGTGTGTGTGTGTGTGTGTGTGTGTGTATGTATGTATGTATGTATGTATGTATGTATGTATGTATGTATGTATGTATGTATGTATGTATGTATGTATGTATGTATGTATGTATGTATGTATGTATGTATGTATGTATGTATGTATGTATGTATGTATGTATGTATGTATGTATGTATGTATGTATGTATGTATGTATGTATGTATGTATGTATGTATGTATGTATGTATGTATGTATGTATGTATGTATGTATGTATGTATGTATATATATATATATATATATATATATATATATATATATATATATATATATATATATATATATATATATATATATGATGAAAATGTTTCTCAAATGAGTTCAACAACTAATCAAAACATCATAAAATTAGAATTTATTTTTCATGTAGATGCATATCATAATAGAATGGTGTTGTTAAACATACAAATATACATATTGCAAAAATAGGTATAACTTTGATGATTGAGAAAAAATATATATTGTTATTCAAGAAATATTTTTTTATTGTTTCTGCTATCACTTACTTGTTTTGAGTATACATAGAATATCCAAACTATATAATGATCAGGATGCATGATTAGTAGCATTCTGATCAAAGAATCGTATAAGTTTGTGTATATCTAGAGGATAATTAATCCTCAAAGATTCCATGATCTAGAAGAATGCAAGTCGCCTTTTCATCAAAAGGGAGTAAATTCAAGATTTGAAATATGTAAAGTAATACATTTAGAAAGAGATGAGAACTTCCAAGTAAAACGAATTTCCCTTTTGCAGAAAGGACACATTGAGACAATGGCTTGTTTTACCAAGGTCTCATGAGTAAGAAAGTTAGAGGTAGGAGGTCTCAATGTAATTTGACACCTTAGAAGAGAACTATAGGAACACCTACAAGTTTAGGATGCTTATAAATTAAGTATCTAGTTCATAAGTAATTCCTATAATTACATAGTTATGAGTTCTAGTGCACATTTCTATGTGTATAGAGCAAAGAAGTTTATTTCACAAGAAGTATAGACTTCAGATTTGTGGAATAAAAGGGCAAATCAAGTTTGATTAGAATACCATAGTTAGAAATAGTAAAATAACGGTCATGTAAGAACTTCTTAGATTTGGAAGTTGAGACAAACTTTAAAGTTTCTAGTTTTCTAAGGAATCATATCTTGCTTCTATAACAGCTTAATTCTAAGAGTGATGAATAGAGTTCCTAGATGGACTCATTTTCGTTAGGCAAGCAAGGCAAGTCTGTAGGCAAAGAACTCTAGAGTGACCAAGATACAGAGAAAAGCAAGATTTGCAGAGAGCAAACAAGGCAAGTTTGTGGGTCACATACTCAAGAGTGGCCAAGATATACATAAAGGTAAGGTTTGCAAAGACAAACAATGCAAGGCTATAGTCTAAGTCCCTAGCAGGGAGAGAGACAAGGTTATATAGCAAGGCACGGTTTTGCAATAGGTAAACAAATCAAGGTTTGGTCAAGATTCTTAGTAAAGAATAATTAGACAACAATGCAAGGTTTGCATTTATTAGACAAGGAAAGTTTGTCTCCAATAGGGAGTGATTATACAACAATGCAAGGTCTCCAAGTAAGAAATTCAATTCCAAATGGAAGACAAATTGAGAAGCAAGTTTGATGTTTCTATTTATAGTACATCATAAATAGTGATCAAGTTTGAGCATGAGGGGAGGTGATTATTGGTCCGTGGAGAACCAGATTTCCAAGAGACGAGATTGGTAAATGCTACCAAGTTTCTTAAAGTTGATTGTAAGTTTATTTATTTTCTTTACTATGTGCATTCGTCATGTAGTATGATGAATTCATGTAGTCATGGAGACTCTAGTTGGAATGCTTCATCAGTTTTAGCAAAAGTGAGAGCAGAATTCCAAGAGTTGTCCTTGAAAGAATTATAGAAAAGGATTGATTAGACCGAGCTATTCACCCTTTGCAGCATCAGTTCTTCTAGTGAAGAAGAAAGATGGATCTTATAGGATGTGCATCGATTATCGAGCACTCAATAAGATTACTATCAGGCACAAATATCCTATGCATAGGATTAATGATCTTTTAGATGCTCTAGGTGGAGCCACTGTATTTAGTAAAATAGATTTTACAAGTGGCGACCATCATATTAGAGTAAGAGATCATGATAAGACTCACTTAATCTAGAGAAGACTCAGTTGTTTCTTTTTAGGATAGAGTATCTACGATCGGGTTAAGATGAATCCCAAGAAGGTTTCAGTTATATTATTTTGGCCTACTCCTCATGATGAGGGGTAGTTTACAATCATTTCTAGGATTTGCTGATTTCTATCGGAAATTCGTATCTTTATATTTGTCGATAGCAGCACCTATGCCGAAATTGCTTCAAGGCAAACTTCCATTTGCATGGAAGCAAGAGCAACAAGCTAGTTTTGACACCCTGAAACAAGCTATTTCAGAGGCTCTTATACTCAAAGTAGTAGATTCACAAAAACCATTTGAGTTAGAGACAGATGCTAGTGGCATAAGCCATATTGACAGTTTTGCACCAAGATGGCAGGCTAGTGCATGAATAAAAGTTGTATGTAGTGGAGTATGCACTTAACGTCTAGAGACACTATCTTTATGGTGTAGACTTTAAGGTATCCATAGATCACCATACACTTAAGTATTTTTGGTAGTCAGCCAGATCTTCAAGGCAGACACACTCATTGGGCTGAGCTCATACAGGAGAGCGAACAATTCCACTCCGTATTCTAGTTTCTCATAAGAGAATGGAATAACGGAAAGGAAATATTTGCATACTAGATTCCCAGGATTTGAGAAGAAAATTCATGCATGATAACCATGATGCACCTTGTGCAGGACATCCAAGTGTTGACAAGACAATACAGCTTGTTAGAAGAACATTTTGGTGGTGTGGATACAAAAAGATGTTCACACTTATGTTTAACAAGATTTATGTGTCAAGTTAACAAAGCACAAAGGGTAAAGACGTCAGGTCTTTTGTATCCTTTACCGATTCGAGATCATAACTAGGATAGTGTATCCATGGGCTTCATAACTGGGTTATCGCTGACCCAAAGGAAGTAGGATGCTATCCTTGTTGGGGTAGACAGATTGATGATCCACAAGGATCATGACTTTGGTCCATAGGGATCACTCCACTTGATCCACAGGGATCAGAGTGTCAGCCATTGATCCACTGGGATCAATCCACTTGATCCACAAGGATCAGAGTATCAACCATTGATCCACACGGATCAATCCACTTGATCCACAGGGATCAGAGTATCAGACATTGATCCACAGAGATCAATCCACTTGATCCACAGGGATCAGAGTGTTAGACATTGATCCACAAGGATCAATTCATACCCACGTAGGAGATGATAAAATCTCCATAGGTGGTGGAGATGTTTATCCAACATCTCTTTAGATTGCAAGGGTTACCAACATCCATAGTTTCAAATAGGGATGTCAGATTTACAGGACACTTTTGAAAGTTTGTATTTGACAAACTAAAGGTGTCATTAAGATGATCAATGATGATCATACTCAGATAGATGACCAGACCAAGCAGGTCAACCAGATTTTAGAGGACATGTTGAGGGCATATGTGTCTGAGAGACAGACAGATTTGGATAGTTATCTGCCACTAGTATAGGCCTCACAAGGTGCCCAGAATGTCTCCTTTTGAGATGAACTATGGCATGAATCCCAATGCTCCTAGTACCATAGACATGTCAAAGAAATGTCCTAGTACTTTGGAGTTCTTAACAAACACCCAAGAAAATTTAGAAATAGCTAAAGCCAAGATGCAGCAAGTAGCTGATAGGGCTAAAGAGTATGCTGATAAGAAGAGATCTCCTAGATCCTTTGAGGAGGGAGACAGAGTCTTTCTTCAGGTACTAGCTAGATCTACTTCACTCTCCACAGAGACATGTAGTAAGCTATCACCAAGGTTTTGTGGACCTTGGAACATGGTTAAAAAGCTAAGTGAAGTTGCATATCGATTAGAGCTTCCTCCAGATTGTCGAGTGCATCTAGTATTTCATGTCAATAAACTTCGAAAGTATATTTCTAGGGAGGATAATCTAATAGAAGGTATTGTTTCTTTACAAGAAAGTAATAATGCAGATCCTTCTCCAGATAGGATACTAGATTGGAGATAGAAGCGATTGAGGAATCATGTCATCCAAGAGTATCTAGTAGCCTAGAGAGGATTACCACTTACTGACTCTTCTTGGGAATTAGAAGCTCTAGTTCGCAAGTACTTTCCCTCATTGATCATTGAGGACAATGATCTTTAGAAGGGGGAGAGAGTATCAAACATTGATCCATAGGGATCAATCCACTTGATCCACAGGGATTAGAGTGTCAGACATTGATCCACAGGGATCAATCCATGTGTGTGAGGGACAAGGGCCAGCTAGCCAAGGTCCCGAGCCCGGGGATACCCTAAGGTAATTTTGTAGTAATGGCAACTACTTTGGTAGTAATGGGATAAGGGCAAAGGTGTGAGGGACAAGGGCCAGCTAGCCAAGGTCCCGAGCTCGGGGGATCAATAGAGAGAGCTATTCCAGCCATCATCTTCTCCGTGTGTCTTGTTGTGTTTGTGCTCCTTGTGTGTGCTTCTTGTGTGTCTCTCGCACTTCTACACACACCCAACACTTTTTAGCCCTTTGAGCCTCAATTGGTTATTCTACATGGCCATAGTGACGCTCACCATTTTGGAACAAAGGCATGAGTGTAGCGAACACATCTTGTGAGCTAACTATTGGCTATTTTTTGCATTCAAGTAGAGGGAAAGCTGAATTTTTAGAAAATACCACATCTCGACTCACAATAATAGTGTTTGTCAATGGATGGTACAGATGATATCCCTTAATTTCAGCACGATAACCAACAAATATACATTTCTTTGCCTTGTCATCAAGTTTGTGACGTTGTTGCGATGGCACAAGAGCATATGCCAAATAACCAAACATGTGCATATGACTAATCATAGGCTTATGTCCATTCCAAGCCTCATAAGGAGTAATGACTCTCAATGCTTTTGTAGAGCAGTGATTCAACACATAGTTTGCACAGATGACCGCTTCCATCCAAAACTTGTCAGGAAGGTGCTTTCCTTTAACCATACATCGTGCCATTTCAAGGAGAGTTCTATTTTTATGCTCAGCAATACCATTTTGCTGAGGTGTATATGGCACCGTACATTGGTGTGAAATACCTCTTTCACAAAGAAAAGCATTAAACTCATGTGATATGTATTCACTACCACGATCCGTGCATAGAGTCAAAAGCTTGGTTGAAGAAATTAAATTTTCAGCCATAGCTAAAAATGCTTTGAAGCAAGAAAATACCTCATTCTTTGCTTTCATAGGATACACCCATGTATGGCGAGTAGCATCATCAATGAAGGTAACAAAATATACATGCTTCCCAAAAGATGGAGTCTTGATGGGACCACATACATCACTATGAACAAGCTGCAATTTTCTTATAGTGTGTGTATGACTATCTTTTGGAAAAGAAGCATGATGTTTGTTTTGTAAGTAAAACAAAATATTGAAGTTTAAGTGATCAAAACAAGCATGCCAAAGCTCCATTTTAGCCATGGAAGAAGTATGAGCAATCAAGGCATTCGAGACATTCCTCTGGAATGTATCCATGTGATACAAACCATTACATAATGTACCACACATCACGATAATATCACCATTGCTAAAATCATGAACCATACACTTATCATCAATAGTGTACATGAAATCTAGCTTTTGCAATCAACGGAACTAAAATTAAGTTCTTCTTGATACTGGGTACATACAATGCATTTTTCAAGAGAATCACACCTCCATTTGGAGTCGTAAGCTCAATTTTTCCTACTCCAATGATGGGATAAGAGGCATTGTTGGCACACACCACATGTCCTCCTTTGGGTGCATCTTTCAAAGATGCAAAAAACCTTTTACATGAAGTTATGTGCTTTGAAGCACCACTATCAAAGAACCAATATGATTCATCCTATTATATTTTATGGAATATTTGGAATGAAGGTTTAATGCCTTGAGGATTTTAATGTGTTTTGTGTTTTGATTTAGCCGGTGAAGATTCATGAGGTGTGAACGTGCATGGATTTATTCAAATACTTTTGGAGATATTTAGAAGAGTATTTTTAGAAAATAAGTTATTCTTATAAGATAGTTATTTTTAGCTATTTTGTAAATAAAGCAAAAGCACGCTATTTAAAGTGTCCCTCATGTATGTTCTATTTAGGACATAATAATAAAATACCTATAAATGTTGTTAAAGGCACGTACGCGTTGGCATTTTATGGTTTTAATTAAAGCTCAAATTGAAGGGTCTATGGAGGGTTGCAATGGAAAGTCATGTACCCCGTATGAATGGGTGTGATAAGTTGTATAAATATATCACATGGATTAATAAAAAGGGAGCGTGCACGTTTCTTGGAGCAAGTCTGTGTGTTGGATATGGCTTCTTCTTCCTCTACTTTCTTGTTATTATACTTATGTTGGTCTTCGTACGTCGATAGCGAGATGTGTGTGATGATAATTATGTTATGAAACATTCTTGCTCTTTTCCATTCTTGGAGTTTGTGCCGCATGTCTTCTTCTTTCTGTTCATGGAGGCGACGATGCAAAGTTGATGGCAGGTTTTTTCTCTCTCTCTCTCTAACTCTCTTCCCTGTTGTGGGAATGTGTACACATTCCTGTAAACATTGGCACCGTCTGGGCTTACCCCCCTTTGGCTCTTCCGGTTGGAGCATATGAGGAAGGCGCTGCGCTTCTGACCTCTGCACCGTTGTCTTTCATGGACAACCATGCTTCTTGGACGATCCATCAGATCCGCAACTCACGACTAATGACACAGTTGAATTGGGTCATGTGGCGCCTAAATTGCTTACTTAGAACCATCCAGTTGTAGGCAGCAGAAAGATATTCCATGCCGCTAGGCTCCCCAGGATTGTCGTCCTCTTCTTTAGATTGATGCCCTTCATAGAAGGCTATGAGGCAGAGTGATGTGAGTTCGCATTTCCCTTTCCCGGGAATCACGAGGAGTTCACAACCCTTCAGTGCGGCGCACGCAACACAAGTCGAATGGTGGATACGTCCATATGATTCTATCTGAGGAGCCATCTTCGGCTGCACCGGAATTATAGCTACGCATGCGGTGAACCAAATACACAAGACGACACTCCTCTCTGGAGTTCCAAGAGACAGACATCTCCTTGCAGAGCAGTCGGCAACAGCGCCTCAACCACGTCCATAGTAATGTCCGTCTTCCAGCCTCAAGTGGCGACCACGTCCGCTGATCATTCCGGTGCTTTCCCATTTCGGTGATGTGCGCACCTTGCCAACACGCACCATAATGCAGTCCGCTGACTCGTCTCAACAATTAAGTCTCACCCCAATCCGGTGCTGACCGTACTTCAGTCCAGTCATAACCGGATGATTCCGGTCTGAGGGATTTCCACTTTCAGTTGCAGTAGCCCCCATACGATGATCCGATGCCGCGCACATCGTTCGGCCAAAGCTGTGTTTGCACAACTCCTTTTCAGGGTAATTATGGGCAATGACATCTTCCCCGCATCATTACCGATCATGCTCTTGGTTGATTGTTTATTCCGGTGATCTTTCGATTCTCTAGTGCTTATTCTGATTACGCCTAGTCCAAATTTTCGGTGCTTTGTTAAGTCTAGTACCTGCACTCTCGATATCATTCTGGTGAATTCGGTGATTCATGCTATGGTGCTACTTATGATTCCGGTGCCACGTTGATCCTTCGGTATGATTTCGGTAATACTACACTAGTGGATGCTGCCACTCTGGTGCTACGATGCTCTCCAGACCGGTGTTGTTATGGCATTCTCCGGATAAATCGCGTGCTTCTTTGAGGTTTTCCCCGGTGTTTTTTGATGAGTCGTTGGAGTCAGTGTTGTATTTTGACGGTCTACCATGCCCGTCAGTTTTGAAGGTTATCTAAACATCCTACCTGTATTTATTATTTTTAATGTATTTTTTTTATTATTTTTAATGTATTTTTTGAAGGCCAAAAATATTTTTTGACTGTATTTTACTGTAAAAAGTGGCCAAAACGGGCAATACGGCCGTCAAAAATCAACACTGGTTGGAGTTTTTTTCGCCGCTTCTCTGATAATTGGCAATCACGGTTCCTACGATTTGCAATCATAATTTGTATTTCTTTATCCATTCCCGGATTTATACCGAGCCCATACCATGGTTTGCGCATGCATTTTGTTGTGATGGGCCTTGTGTGCACCACACTATGGTTGTTCCCTGCTCATTTCGGTGCCATGTTCGGTGTTTCCCCGGTGCTCTTATCATTCCGGTATCTACCGAAATTTCCAAGTTCGCATCTGCTACCCCATTCGGTGCTCCCGTGATTAACACTGTAATTGCTGCTTCGATGATTAACACCACGCTCCTTACTCCGGTGATGATTATGGTATTGTCGTGCTCCTGGTGCTTACAATTCTATGGTGATCACGCTAATTACGGTGCTGTTCCGGTGGTACTAATTCAGTAATTCCCGTACTGCAATGATCTTAGTACGGTGGTATTTGATGTTTTCGGTGCATTCCCAGAACACCATTGGTGTTCTTCCGGTGTAATTATGGCGGCGCATTGATATTATTACGGTTCACGTATGGACTTCAGGGTGACTTACGCTTACTACTTATGGTGATTCATTGTAATTTTTCAAGAATTCCACATGCTGGGTGAATGTAAAAGTAAAAGGGAACCGGGCTTCGTTTCTCCCTTCCAGGCGGGCATAAAACATTAATTAGCAAGTAAGTTATGTCACAAGAAACATACGGTTTTATTTCATAACATGCCATCATCCCGAAACACACAACCATAATATGATCACACGTAAGACTACACCAATGTATCTCATTTAAAGTTCAGCCTAAATACTCACAGTCAGTCACCAGAAATAGTGCTGTTCTAATGTTTGCCACCTTGCATGAAAAAGTGCCCATCAACATCAATTTCTTTCTTGGGACGTCGCATACAATGAGAGAGAGAAACAAAGACAGAGATTGAGCAATAAACGTTGACAGAATCTTTCAAAGTTTCAACTGTTAAATTTTATGGGATGATCAGCAACTTCATCTATCGCATGATTTGTCTGATTTACGGTGTGAAAAATAAATAATAATCATAATAATAAATAAATAAAATTAATAATCATAAAAAGAATGGGTATTGATCTTACTAGTGTTCGTATGAGCATACTGTTGAGAGTGGATGACTTTCCCCACATGAAACAAGAGGGGGGGGGACCCATGTCAAGTACAGTAGTGCACTATCAATACCATGCCCTAGGTTTTTTGGTTGGTAGGAAATTATAACGGGAATCAGGATCTCTTTCCCTCGTCATTTCCTCATATAAGTTTCATGGTGGTTTGTTCCTTTGGGAGATGTGTTAGCATATAGAAGATCCAGATCACATGATGTTTTGTGACCTTAGTCCCATTTTGGTACCATGAGTATTTGCATATGATGAGAGTGTGAGGTAGCGTTAAGTCGGCAGAAACACTCTGTGTGGATTGTGAATGTGAGGTAGCGTTGATTCGACAGAAGCATTCACTGATTTTCTTTTTTATTTGTGTGTATGTTTTGCATGGTGGTTGATGTGGGACTATGGGATACATGCCTTCATGTTGATTTGAGTCTTCATATATGGTTATTTGATGCTGATCATACTAATCCAACACAGACAAGCCCTGCTTGATCATTATGTGATGATTTATGTTGTAGTACTTCTGGGGACAAAGAATATGCAGAAGTGAAGATTGATAAAGCTATAATTGGATGATCCATCCCTCTTACCACTTTGCATAAATTGTATATCAAAATGATGTATTGTAAGAAGACATTTGATAATGATGAAGCCATGTAATTATGTCACTCTTTTACTTCATGATAAAGCATATAGAAGGGCAGACTATGGGTTGTGTGTAATGTATTTGCATATCTTGGATTCAGTTCCAGGCACTTTGCTTTGTAGTACACATTGTTCATAGTTCTGGACTGTTATGGGCATTGTCTTCCCCTCCATACCATGGATTTGGGCCATGCACTTTGGTTGGGGGATAATGTTTCATAGGGTAGAAGCATTTAGAAAACCTATGACATTGGTAAGCACGGTGCGGGATTCGAGTCCACCGTGCGTGCCAGTGTTAAAGGCACGTACGCGTTGGCATTTTATGGTTTTAATTAAAGCTCAAATTGAAGGGTCTATGGAGGGTTCGATTCCCACAGACGGCGCCAATGTTTACAGGAATGTGTACATATTCCCGCAACAGGGAAGAGAGTTAGTGTTGTAAACTTCTTTTGCTTCTCTGATCATCGACCAGCTTCGCTGCGCCACACACACGGAGATGCTCTCTGTTCGATCCTCCCAACCGCCGAGCTCGACTATATCTCATAAAGAGACTCTCAATATCTATTCTACCAAGTGGTATAAATACCCATGTGATGCCATGTGGCATGTATGCCACCTCACCCAAAAGGGTGTGCATCCTATAACATGACATTTCCTTCCCCTTGAAAGCATTTTCGTCCTGGAAAATGTAAATGAAATGTCCGCAATGGTAGAAGAAAGTGCTCGGACTCCCCTGAACCCCATGCACTCTATGTACATGGTCATCTCTGTGTGTTGTTTCCCTATATCCTTCCCCTTAAGAAGTCTCATATGAGATCATCTCAACGGCGGGAAACCGTCTGAGTGGTGCCTACTATCTCCCATGTACACTCAACTTCCATACTACCACTCCCATGACATACTACATCATCCAAATGACCTAAGTCCATATGATGTATCGTCTATGGAGTAATAATATGAAAAGCAAGTGCAAAGTGCCAAACTTATAAGCTTGACCGTATCATAATGGAGATAATAAACCATAGAATCTTCTGAAGTATAGAACAGAGTTCCATAAAAAGTGACTTCAAACCATCTAGGAGTACATGATAGATTGCCCTCATACCACTCTAGGTCTTAGTAACCTTGAGTGTAATCACAAGTAGTAGTTTTGTCTAAACTACCTTGTGAACTATGCAATTCCATCATCTAGCTCATATATAAGAATTTCTTGGTAGTAAAAGGCAATCTCTACATTTCACCAACCAAGAAATCTGTGGTTTGTCATCCTTTACCATTGGACTAGGTTCTATTGGAAGAGCATCTATTGGCACTAGTGCAAACTCTAAAATATTGTCTTCCCTTATAGTTTGCCATTTGAATGCAAAAAACATTCCGTTTTGAGATTCAGATAATCCCTAAGTACCCATCCTCTTAACTGATGTTTACTCATCATACTCATGATGTAACACCAACTAAGAGTTTGGTACCCTAATAGGTTAGATATATCTCTATCTCCTATAAACCCTAAAGAGAAGAGTCATAACTCTACTCCCAGTCTAACTAATGTCAATAACTAGATCATCTCATCTAGTTAAAGACCATCACTGGAGTAACATAATGGCTCCTCTCTAGAGTATCCATGTGAGATTCAATCTAACCATTATAATTAATTGATCTCCCTCTTGTCTTTGATAGAAGAGTGCCACTTCTATCTAGACAACCAGAATGAGAAAGTGAAACTCTCTCCATGTCTCTCTCTATAATCTCCTCTAAGGAAAAGAGCTCTGGTAGTGGAATCTATTCCACTTTCCCTTTCCTTTTGGAAGAGACTCCTTTGAATCCATTTGCTCTACTCATCCATAAATGAGAACACATATATAAGTTCTCTATACTTTTTCCTCCCCAAAATAGTGGAGAATCATACTCCCATGTGAAGGAAAATTACATTGAAAAGTAGAGGAAATGAATTTCTTCTCTAAAATATAGACTAAGAGATATTTCCCAAATACCTCTTCTGTGTAAAGGAAAACATACTCTATTCTTCTCCTATGAAGAAATCATGTTTTCCTTTCCTTCTTTCTCTCTGAAAGAGCAGGAGCTAAAGTGAGACCACTGAGCTATCATGAGATCTCTCCTTGATCTCTAAGCTAATTCCCACTTTCTCCTTTCCTTAAAAGAGAAACTCATGAATTTATTTAGTCCTCTGTTCCATACTAATGGATAATCCTTCATTACACATATTCCTATGAAGATGGAGAACAGATCTCCTGTAACCAATGAAGGTGTATGTAGTGAAGAGTGGAGAAAATAAATCCTTAATAAGGGTCAATGCCCTCTACTAAAATGGTCAACAATGATATGACATGATACCGTAAACACATGTGTATCCATAGTAAAGAACTATCTCTGCCAACCATACTGTATGCATGGATCTATACGATCCACTCAAACTGATGGAATTATCCTTCTTGAAAGACTAAAAAATGAGTATGTGATACCAATGGTGATAAAATCACCTATCACATTCTCTACTGGAAGAATAAATCTTCCCCATACTGTGAAGGATAACTCCCAATCCTAGTAGGAGATGTCTACTAAAAGCTCTCCTCTGATCTAGTGAGACATGACGCCATGAATGATGAGTCCTTTTCTCCCTGGCCATAGAAGAAGAGTGCTCAATGGGAAGTCGTTTCCACCGTCCCATACCAGTGGAACCTTCTTCCAATCCATGGTTTCATACCTACACTAAACCAAATATATATTCCATATATATATAATGGAATATATAGGTGGACTCTAATGAATCCCATGTCCTCAACTCATATCAGTGGACTCAAATGAGTCCCATGTCCTCAAACTAGTTAGTTTGGTTCTAGTCAATGTGTGACAATGGATATCCCTTTCTGTTCCAAACCAACTTGTTCCTAGGTACAAAGACTGAGTCTAAGTACCTCTCTGTAGATCCCGATATACATATATATGTATTGGGTACCCCAACTGTTCCTAACTAAGGGATCTATGCTCTATACCATAGAGCTAGTGCCATACCTGTGGCCTTCCTAACCATCACTTGAATCACATACGCACCCGTCGATGCTACTCATGAAACCCATCTCTGTGATCCCATCTTATTGGTTTCCTTAGTAGTGTAGCAGAAATGCTTCACTACTCGCTCAAGTGATGTGCAAGAGTGAAACTAGTCACTCTTTGGGTATTTTTAATAATACCACAAAGTCTCCTATACATCATGTGAGACTCTTGTGAAGATAAATAAATCTTCACTAACTTGGAGATTATAAAAAATGCATCTCCCGTGCCTGAATGCAACTTCCTGAACTTATAGGATTGCTTGTGCACACTACTAATGGTGAAGGTGTAGCTCCTTCCCTAAACAATCCTATAATCTAAATCCATAAGGATTTTGTGTAGGGATCCTCTTACTACTGAAGTTGCCTTATATAAAATACTATGATGGTACTAAGTCCATCAAATACATGCGTAGAAGCATGCCTATACCTTATTGACGTTTGCAGAAAAAGGCATTATGGCAAGTGCGTATATAACGCCATGAGGGGGGAAATTTTTTGACAGCATTTCCCCAGGAAATGGAATCCCAAAAAAAATTAAACCATAGCTCAGTGGCACATAGGCCACCCAATAACATAGGGCTTGACAGGCCCATGGCATGCACGCCATAAACTCAAATATGGATTCCATGACCTGCAAAAACACAAAAGCATTTGCTATCAACCATTCCCGGTGTTGCATAGCCATATGGTTTTTGTAATCTTCTTTCCTGCAAACAATCAAAAGGTAT
The DNA here is from genome assembly GCA_020310875.1 of Ceratopteris richardii. Taxonomy (NCBI): domain Eukaryota; kingdom Viridiplantae; phylum Streptophyta; class Polypodiopsida; order Polypodiales; family Pteridaceae; genus Ceratopteris; species Ceratopteris richardii. The sequence goes on along the minus strand of CM035431.1, from coordinate 53,451,863 downwards.
ACTTCCTGCATGTTGATCCATAATTTAAGAGCTTAAACAATGATCAACATTTGATGTATGCAATTCCCTTCATGCATGTAGATAGAGAACATGCCATAACATAAATAAAATGCCAAAAAGCATAAAGTATACGTCCCTGAGTAGTCTGATTTTGGAATTGCATGCATCCAATCGCTCTCGACAAGCTTCGAGACCTCTGCACCTTCCTCCTCAGGTCCTAACATACACTTTGAAGTGTCCGAAAATATCGGAGCACTCGCCAAAACATAAAGCATGGTGAGATGATTACAAAAATAATGCAAATTTAGCTCAAAAATGCATTAGTAATCCTTCTTTAGACCTGCAAAAACCACTTTAGGACCTGAAAATTTTCATAAACTGAAATATAAAGCATGTGCAAATAGGTCGAAGTGAAATTACTCAAATGGCCTTCCCGGTTTGAAAGATATGGCTCCCGGAAGGTAGTTGCCAAAAACTGTTCAGACTTTGCAGAGCTGTTCAGACCTGCAAAAATTTTTACTTTCCAAAATTTTATTTCATAAACTGAAATTAGACCTTGTGCTCTTCGAAACGAGCCATAGCACGTCCAATTTGGAGTTTTCTAGCCCAAGATATGGCCATTCCAAGCGGGACATGTCAAACTAGTGGACTGTTGGAGGGGCTGGAAAAAGTGTAAAAATGTGATTTTTGGGGTGCCCAAAAGCATTCTTCCCTCATGCAAATCCTAAAATTCTCTCCATAACCTCAGAGAGTGGTATATGAAGATGCTTGAGCCATTTTTTACCTTTCCAAATCCTCCTTTCATGCATGCTAATTTGCTCCCCAAAAGAGGCCTAAATCAAGATTTTGCTTTTATGCAAAAACTTAAATGGGAGCTCTTAGCAAGCTTCTAATCCACTCTAAATGTGGATTTCTCTTGGATTATATACAATAATCCATGGAAAGCCTCTAATTGATCTTTATTCCTACTCCCAGAAGTGGAGTTGGACTAAATTTAACATTTAAATTTTTTCCAAAAAGTGCGGGAAGGGGGTCTTTGAGGAAGTAAAATTCCTCCTTAACTTATCATTTTAATGAATCTAATGATTCGCCTAAGACTTCCATACACCATACTCTCAGTATATATACTTTTTCCCATCCATCCATAGCTATAGCACCTATTTTTCCCTCTTCCAAAATGGGAATTCCTCAAATTTAGGTGCTGAAATTTTTGTCAAACTGTGATGGAAGGGGGTTTTGTGGAGCTTCAAACTCCCATCAAACTGAGGTATCTTTTGGATTTCTTGATCTTGCATGGAAGTCAATATGCTAGACTATAGGTGTGCATGGTTTTTTCCATAAAACTATGAAAAATACCTCCTCTTTTTGCCTTCCCAAAATGGCTATTTATCCAAAATAGCTCCTGAAATTTATGTAAAAATCATAAAAATAGGCTACTCTGGAGGTGCCTAAAGCTTACCATTTCTTGTATTTTGGGGGAATCCTTTACTCTAGGTGAGAGTACATATCTCATACTCTCCGTACACGATTTTCCTTCAAAAGATTTGCCCAAAGCCCATCCTTTCCTTCTCAAAGAGTCGGATAATTTCAAAATTGAAATGAAAATACTTGTACATGGAAAGTTCATCTCCACATAAATTTGATATTTCATGAACATCCTTTTTTAAAAATATATAGAGGATTGAGATGCTCCTTCCACCTCCTTTCTCTCCGACATCTTTTGTTGACGACTACTCTAGCCTCTTTTCGAAAAGAATACTCTTGATGCTCATAAATATGAATTTCTACAACTAGAACCATTCCCAATTTGTTGGGAAATCATCTTGCATATCTTAATGGAGGGAGAAAAGACAGCTCGTCTATCCTCCTCCATAGTTCTTAGGTGGCAGCTCACGGGCGCCATCTCTGGTGTACAACATGATTGTAATAAAGAACATTACCTCCAACAAGAGCTTGTGGCTTAGTGGATAAAGTGAACGCCTCCCATGGAGGCCACCCGAGTTCGAATCCTATTCACTACAGGCGCGTGAGCAGGCCAAGAATCGGCGCTCTGATACCAGTGTTGTAAACTTCTTTTGCTTCTCTGATCATCGACCAGCTTCGCTGCGCCACACACACGGAGATGCTCTCTGTTCGATCCTCCCAACCGCCGAGCTCGACTATATCTCATAAAGAGACTCTCAATATCTATTCTACCAAGTGGTATAAATACCCATGTGATGCCATGTGGCATGTATGCCACCTCACCCAAAAGGGTGTGCATCCTATAACATGACAGTTAGAGAGGGAGAGAAAAACCTGCCATCAACTTCGCATCGTCGCCTCCATGAACAGAAAGAAGACGACATGCGGCACAAACTCCAAGAATGGAAAAGAGCAATAATGTTTCATAACAATATCATCACACACATCTCGCTATCGACGTACACAGACCAACATAAATATAATAACAAGAAAGTAGAGGAAGAAGAAGCCATATCCAACACACAGACTTGCTCCAAGAAACATGCGCGCTCCCTTTTTATTAATCCGTGTGATATATTTATACAACTTGTCACACCCATTCGTACGGGGTACATGACTTTCCATTGCAACCCTCCATAGACCCTTCAATTTGAGCTTTAATTAAAACCATAAAATGCCAACGCATACGTGCCTTTAACAATGCACATGCTCTCATAGAGTTGTCCATGAGAGGATGTGGGGGGAGATTGCACCCAATTGTGTGTCATCTCTTTTTGTCTCTTGTCTCTTCTCTTTCTATTTTTTGAGCACTTTTGTGTGATTTAGCGCATCTGCGGGATCCAATCGTCAACAGTGGTATTAGAGCCAAGATGTCCACAGAGTTAATTTTCGTTCTCTTTTTGTCATCTTCTTCTTCGAGCAAACGTAGGACGTTGTCGTGACATAGCATCAATTTCGGACCTCTTCTTTTTTTGTGGACCATCCATAGAGGGCGTCGATAGGAAGCGTGTTGGCATGCAGAGGACAGAGAAACCTCCGCTCTAAGCTTTGGAGGATCGTTTTTTTGTTTGAATTTATGGAATATAACAAGAATCATGGAGGATCACGTGCATAAGCTGAGGACCACGTGCATGACCTATGTCCATGCCTGAGAGAGGTGCCTCAATCCTGCTCGTTCAGCTTGAGGCTGGCCACGCCAAAAGTGCAAACGCATAGTTTTTGTTTTTTTTTCTTTTCGTTTTCTATTTTAGACTCATCCCCCACGTGAGCGCTGAGACGACACTAGTTATGAGACGCGGCTGAGTTATGGGGCCCTTGGAGTTTATCGACATATAGGATCAAGGCTCAAGCACTACAGGCATGCATAAGCATTCGGCATATGGGATCAAGCAGTACAGGCACGCATACATAGCCTTTTGAGTCTCCAGAAACTTACCCTCTGCATGGCTTTTTAGCCGCCAAGGAGCCTAGAGCTCAGCTAGGATAGTCTTGTTGTGGATTTCAGAGAAGACAGGATATTATATAATTTTTGGGGCTGAACACAACATGTGGGATATGAGAGGATGCTTGCACACTCATCTGATTAAAGAAGAGGATAGAAAGACTGAACTCGTTGTTTTAGCTTAAACTATAGTCTCAAGCTTTTCTAGTTTAGCTTTTTGGATTACCTCTCTCCACTTCTTTGGCCATATCTTTGGCATATCATATCCAATTTCTGAGTTTTTTCTTGCTATGGATAGCCCTCTTAGAGCTCTTTCCAAAGAGTGGCTATAAGCTATAGCTTGGCTTCAGTTCCCATCATCTTCAAAGTTTTCAAGTTTTCCATACCTCTTCAACAACCCTTTTCTGATCATCGTTTTGAAGCATCAACTTTTGGAGATGTATTGGCATGCTATTTTGACGAAGAGTGGATCATCTTCAGCACCTGCACACATCGGCAAATTACTTTTTTGAACTTCTAGATAAGTCTCTTGTCAATTTATATGCATGATTGTTCTCTTTTTGCATCATATTGCATATAGAACATGCAATTTTTGCATCGTACCTAGAGTATATGCATAGTTTAGACATGGTTTGTCTTGTATGGTGCATGTATTCTTATTGAAGGGACACGAAAGTATTTTCTTGCAGGTTAGCGAGGAGAAAATATATATATTTGTCAGGGTGTGTAATCCCCTTTTGGTCTATTTGTAGATGGATTGTACCTGTCGGCACTGATATCACAAAAATTATTTATCAAAATTTTTCCAGTTTTCAAAATTGTGCCATTATGCTACCGAAATCTTTAGTCAGGACATAATAAGAAAATACCTATAAATACACATGCTCTCATAGAGTTGTCCATGAGAGCATGTGGGGGAGATTGTACCCTATCTTCAGTTGCCTTTTGCCTCTTTCTATTTTCTGAGTACTTTTGTGTGATCTAGTGCATCTGCATGATCGGATCGTCAACACATCCTCACTCACAACCATACATTTAGAATGCAAAGATGCATCATAATGACCTGTAACAACACATGCCCTAAAATGTTGAGCCATGTTAGCTTCATCATTCTTTGCATTTGCTGAATTTTTAGCAATAGACATGCTAGATTCCTTCTTCCTTTCATTGCACTTAGCAAGCTTTCTACACTCATCAACAGTACGACTAGCTTTTCGTCAATATTTGCATCTCTTCTTCTTTTGCAAATCAGCATAATTAGAGGAATGAGTGGAAGAGGAAGATTGAGGCTTTGGTTTTGATGAACCCAAAGCTGAACCATAATTGCTTTTCCCCTTTTGTGAGATAGCAAGTGCTTGCATTCCCTCAATCAAACCATTCCTATTCACTCTAGATTGCTATTCTTGCAAAAGAAGAGACACAACCTCATCAAATGTATACATATTAGGATTCTCGTTTGCAACCAAACACAGTGTAGTGACAAAGCTTTGAAAAGATTCTGGTAATCCTTTCAACAATATAGAGATGAGTGATGCATCCAGAATAATCTCATCTATGTTTGTTGATTGCTTTTTCAAGTCCTTGATGTGTGTCACATACACATCCACAGACTCATTTTCAGCCATACATACATCCTCAAGTTGCTTCCTCAAGTGTGCAACATTTGCTTCATTACACACGGCATACACAAAAGCAAGAGTGTCCCATGCCTATCTTGATGTAGAACATGACCAAATGTGTGGAACTATATGATGCTTCACAAAAAGCGCAATCAATGCATGACCTTGAGCATCTTTTCCATCCCATCTTATTTTCTCCTGTGTACGTGGAGAAGGATTAGCCACTATACTTGAAGAAGAAGCTCCATCTGTGATAGTATACTATGAAGTAGAAGAACCTGCAGGTCTTTGATCTACATCTACCACTATGTTCCAAAGTTGTTTGGCAACAAGAACATGCTTCATCATGTAAGACCACATTGGATAGTTGGTCCCATCAAGCTTATCTTCAACTTGAAGCATGCCAAACAAGTCATTGTTGCCCACCATTTCACTAAAGAACAAGAATGTGACAAAATCTTTACTTCAACGAAAATTGAAATGAATGTTGAAATTTCAACTCACAAACCATCACTCTGATGGCAATTCTGATTGAATGAATGGATTCAAAATAGGGGTAAAACTCTAGTCCAACTACTGGAAATGTTTTTTGGCGGCTGAAATTCACTCTTCTATGCTTTGAAGTCAATTTGCACGGTTAAACGTGTGTGCACGCCATGAAGTGAAAAATAGAAACTTGAGAAGGAGCTGAACATGCTTTCATACCATTGTTGGGTGTGTGTAGAAGTGTGAGAGACTCACGAGAAGCATACAGAAGGAGCACAAATGCAGCAAGACACATGGAAGAGATGGATGGCTGGAATAGCTCACTCTATTGACAATGAACTGAACTGAAATAAGAGTTGAATAATATCCTTAAGTATAAAGTACCACCACATATGAGTGAATCATGTATGTGGTAACATGGGGAAAAAACCTCTAGCCAACACGATTAAAAAGTGCCCATGTATAGGGAAAAGGTTCACATCAAAGCTACTCGAGGAACACATAAGTGTAACAATAGGCATATATACAAACTAGGGGAAAAACCTCCTAAAGATGGAAAAAAGTGCCTCGAAGGTTCTAAGTGTGTTACCGAAATATATCAATAAGTTTTTGGCCATTGAACCTATATATTAAGAAAAGGGATATGGTTGTCCCAAATATAGTATGCAATGAATATTTTAAGAAAGAACATGTTGTGGGAACTTTGGGTGTTGATATATTTTGTATTGATGTGTTTGAACACACTTAGGGTCGTATGGATAGTTTTTTTTCTATTTAGGAGGTTTTCTCCCCTCATCTTGTATATATGCCTATAACCCTAATGGGCTACTTATCTTTTGTACATTTCACTAAATAATACACTCTATGTGTTGTGCTCCAAGCTTATTCTTCTTCCTTGTGTTGCATTATGCAATGGCTATCTATAGTATTTGTGATGAGAATGAGATTGTTTCTTTTGATGAAGCATAGAAATCTAAAAATTGGATGGATGTTATGCAATCAAAATTGGATGCGATTATGAAGAATGGTACTTAGTCTTTTTGTGACTTTCCTCCTATAAAAAAAGATCCATTGGCACTAAGTAGCTATACAAACTGAAATGTAAGCTTGATGGAACAATTAATTAGTATACGGCTAGGCTTGTTGCCAAAGTTTATTTTCAAAAGAAGACATTGATTTTGATGAAATCCTTTCTCCCACATGCCAAATGATAAGCACTCATAGCATCTATGCACTTGCTCATCATGGTTGGAATGTACATCAGTTGGACATTGATATTAAATTTTTGAATGGTGATTTACATGAAGAAGTGTATGTATTTCACCATTATGGCTCTATACAGAAAGGGCATGAAAACAAAGTATGCAAGTTGAAAAAGGAATTTTATGGATTGAAGCAAGCACCATGTGCTTGGTATGAAAAAATACATGCATATTTGCTAGCATATGGATTTGAAAACAGTCCAACAGAGAGCACGTTATATCTTAAGCATGTAGACGATGTTGTATATGTTGATAATATGATGCTCACTAGTCCTATAAAGAAGACTATTGTTGAATTGAAGGACAATTTGGGTGCCTCTTTTGAGATGTCATATATGGGGATTTTGCATCATTATTTGGGCATTCAATTTACACAAGTTGATGGGGGGAATAACATTGTGTAAAAAAAAACACATTACTATAGTGTTTTGGCCTTGAAGATTTCAACTTTATTTCCATTCCCATAGAGAGGTTTATGGTTGACTCTTTATGATGTTGAAGATGCATTTGTTGCTATCCTCTATCAATAGCATATTGGATGCTTGATTTACTTATGCATAACCCAACTTGATGTTCAATTTGTTGTCTCTTAGATGAGCAGGTTCATGCATAGCCTAGGTGTCAAGCATTGCTAGGCGATTAAACACGTCTTTTGCTACTTGAGTGGTATCTTGCTACTTGGGTTGTCCCAAGGGATGTTCCTTGTTGGGTGTGTGTAGAAGTATGAGAGACACATAAGAAGCACACACAATGAGCACAAATGCAGCAAGACACATGGAGAAGACGGATGGCTAGAATAGATCTCTCTATTGATAATTATCAAAATTGAAGTAAAAGTTGAATAATATCCCTAAGTACAAAGTACCATCACATAGGAGTAAATCGTATATGTGGTAACATGGAGAAAAAACCTCTAGCCAGCACTAGAGTAAAAAGTGTCCATGTATAGGGAAAAGGTTCACATCAAATCTACTCAAGGAACACATAGGTGTAACAAACGCCCTTGGAGAGAATGATCTGAACACATATAGGGAGTGATAGATCAACCCCCACTAGGAAATAAGCCTAAAGCTTTGCGAAAAGCTTCAAACTTTTCCCATGGAAGAGCTTTGTTGAATATGTCTGCCACATTATCTTGTGTAGGCACATATACCAAATCAATATTCTTGTATGAAGGCGCTCTCTCACATAGTGATAATGCACCTCAATATGTTTGGTTCGTGCATGAAACACTAGGTTTTGTGCAACCACCAATGCACTCTGACTATCAGTGAGAATGTGCATAGCAGCATCAATCTCCATGCAAAGATCCATTAATAAGAAGTATGAGCAAACAAGGTATTTGAGGAAACCCTCTTGTATGTATTCAAGTGATACAAACCATTGCATAATGTACTAGACATCACGATAATATCACCATTGCTAAAATCATGAACCATACACTTATCATCAACAAAGTGTACATGAAGTCAAGCTTGAAATTAAGTTCTTCTTGATATCAGGTACATATAGTGAATTTTTCAAGAGAATCATACCTCCATTTGTAGCCATAAGCTCAATTTCTCCTACTCCAATGATAGGATAAGAGGCATCGTTTGCACACACATGTCCTTCTTTGGGTGCATCTTTCAAAGATGTAAAAAACCTTTTGCATGAAGTTATGTGCTTTAAAGCACCACTATCAAAGAATCAATCTGAATCACGCTCACTCATTCCCTCAATCAAGCCACTCCTATTCACTCTAGATTACTCTTCTTGCAAAAGAAGAGACACAACCTCATCAAATGCATACTTATTTGGATTCCCTTTTGCAACCAAACGAGTGTAGTGGCAAAGCTTTGAAAGGATTTTGGTAATCCTTTCAACAATGTAGAGATGAGTGATGCATCCAGAATAATCTCGTCTATGTTTCCCAATTGCTCTTTCAAGTCCTTGATGCATGTCACATACACATCCACAGGTAAGAGTGTCCCATCATAAAGGAAGCTTATGACACGGACATCGTTTAGTCATTCAAGCATTGGACAGAAGTCTCAAGAGTAGACTTAAGCAAAGGTGCTTATGCTCTCTAGACAAGCAAAGGTGCTTGGCCTAATGGTTAAGCCATATGGATTAGAAGGAAGAGGTCTTGGATTCAAGTCCTACAAGAGACGTGGGAGAGTGTTTTGCCCAAAGATCTCTAGAGCCTTCTAGAAGCATCCACTTGAGTTAACTAGAGTTAACTAGGACACTTGGCACACATGTAGTTACACGGGCAACACTTGGATGGTTAGTATCCACTTGCTATACAGGGTAGACCCTTGGAGAGAGCTATATAGAGGCATATGGTTGGGAGGAAAAAGAGACTCATCTCTCTGTGTACGTCATTGTAATGCTTCATTGGTATCAGAGCTAGAGATTCCATGGAGACCTTGTGAAGGCTCATCATCTTCTTTAAGCTCTCATGAAGATCTTGATAAGACCACATTGTCCTCAACATCTCTCTCTCTATCTCTCTCTCTCTCTCTCTCTCTCTCTCTCTCTCTCTCTCTCTCTCTCTCTCTCTCTCTCTCTCTCTCTCTCTCTCTCTCTCTCTCTCTCTGTCTCTCTCTCTCTCTCTCTCTCTCTCTCTCTCTCTCTCTCTCTCTCTCTCTCTCTCTTTGTCTCTCTCTCTCATGGGATAGAAGGCATGATCGAATGCCATGATCTACAGTGTCATTCTATCAATTCAATGATGACCCAAGCTCTTCGGTGCACAGACATCAGAATTGATAAAAGGATTTTGGGATGGTGCAAGGCCAGGTATCCTACTCATGCCCATTTGTTGAGAGGCACACAAAGTAACCATTCTTGGAGTTTGAGGTTTGTAGAAGCACATGAACAACACAAGGAAGAAGAACAAGCTTGGAGCACAATACACAATAATGAATGTATGAATGCCCAAATAATGATGCAAATGCCCCAAATCTTACATCTCAAATGAAGCATGCAAATCAACCTTAAAATCAACAGTATGATTCTCATTAGGACCAATGAGCAGCATGTCATCAACATAGACAACAATGATCAAAAGCATATCATTTGCACACTTAACGTATATGGTGCTCTCAATTGGACTGTTCTCAAAACAATGTGCAATCAAGTAAACGTGTATCTTTTCATACCAAGCACATGGTGCTTGCTTCAAACCATATAATGCCTTTTTCAACTTGCACACTTGATTTTCATGCCCCTTTTGCACAAAACCATAGGGCTAAAAAACATACACTTCTTCATGCAAGTCACCATTTAGAAATATAGTTTTAATGTCCAACTAATCTATCTTCCAACCATGATGAGCTCCATGTGCATAGATGCTACGAATAGTAGTCATTCAGTATGTGGGAGCAAAGGTCTCATCAAAATCAATGCCTCTTTCTTGAGCATAACCTTTTGCAACAAGCCTAACGGACCTTATACCTATCAATTGTTCCATTAGGCTTATGCTTCAATTCCTATACCCACTTAGTGCCAATGGCCTTCTTCCCAAGGGGCAAATCACATAAAGATTAAGTACCATTCTTCATAATAGCATCATATTCTGATTGCATAGCAGCATCCAATTCTGAAGTTTCTGCTTCATCAAATGAAACATGCTCATTCTCATCATAGAGACTAGAGGCACTCATAGCATAGAAATCGAATGCAAAAGAATCACTATGAGAGATGAATGTGTACAATATGACAGAGGCGCCTCTAATTTGCTATCTTGCAAAGTCTACAAGAGACATTTAAGCATAGTGTTTGCCTCCTCTATATCAATTCTCTCATCAACAAGTGCATCATGTAAATCTGCATCACAAATGGAATGATCTACATCATCACGTGAAACCTGCAAAGGCTAACATATTGCCTCATTTGGACTAGCACTAGACTGTCAACTGAAAAAGTAGAGCAAAAGAATTTGTTCTGAAATACAGACTAAGAGATGTTTTCTAAACACCTCCTCTCACTAGTGAAAAACATACTCTACTCTTTACCTATGAAGAAATTATGTTTTCTCTCTTTTTTCTCTTTCAAAGAATAGGAACTAAAGTGAGATCTCTAAGCTAAAGTGAGATCTCTCCTTGATCTCTAAGTTGATTCCCACTTTCTCTTTTCCTTAAAAGAGAGATTTATGAATTTATTTGATACTCTCTTTGTTGCTCTAGTACAATGGTAAGCACCACGTTAAGAAGCTCCACCTCCTTAATGTCAATCTGTGAAAGAGATAGGAGTGATATGAAGATCATGAATGCGAGATGTAGTGAGAGTGAAGGTGAGAAGCATAGAGATGCACACACACATACACACAAGGAAGAGACAAACAAGACGCAATGGAAGATAGGAAAATAGACTCTATTGCTTAAGACTATTACGAGCTCAAAATAGCTCTAAGCTCACACTTTCTAACCTCAAAATGAGCTCTCTCGCTCTTTTTATAGATTCTAGACTAGTTTTGATCCTTTTCACATCTAGTGACCGACATAGTTAAAAAATAAGTTCTAGGAGCTATTTGGAGGTCTAAACAAGATCTAAAAATAACAAAAATCGGAATGCTTGTTCTACCTAAGCTCCTCAAGCTCAAGGACTCTTTGGCTTGCACAAAATGGAGCTATTAATTACAAAAGTGGTTGTTCTATGTTACATATGAAACAAGAGTGATGAAAATCACTATCAAGGGTTTTGAAAAAGTAATAAAAAACATGTTTCTTTGAAAAAGTAATCTGCTTGGCTCCCCACTACTTCATTGTAATCCACCTTCACATACTTCCTCGTCATCTGTGCCTTTGGCTACTACCAACACCCACCTCCTTCTCGAGTATGTCGTCCTCGACAAAACCTTGTTGCAGGGTCTGTCGGATATAGTTTTGTATAAGCGAGGGTGTGTTCTGCGATGCGAATACCTCTTGCAAGATCTACATCAAGTTTTTCCCAATCTATGGGTTGAGGTTCATCTGGTGACAGAAGTTGGTATTGTGTGGAGTACACTAGTTGTTCACAGGCAAATAATTGGAGTAGGTGTGTGGGCCTGCTTATGAACACCTCTGAATGGTACTCCCAAAAGCCGGTAGTAAACATCTCTTCAAATGTCATTTTATAGCATGGCAGTAAATACTTGATTCGACAGTGCCAAGCATAGCACACCTGGAGTGATGGTGTCGTGCTCATATCATAAGCTAAATCTTGATTACCGTGCTCGAATCCCGGGGTGTTAACGTGCGGTGCTTTGATGTGGTGAAAGATTTTAAAAACAATCTACATCATGTCAAATATTTTGACAGTCATATGCATGGCAACATCATCCATGCGGTGTAAGTGGGGGAGCCAGTGGCGAATTGTTGCCATCATGTATCCTAATGTGGGTGGTATGTGGGGTGGAGTGAAATAGGGATAATTAAGCTAGTGTTGGCACTGCTTATTATTCTATACTTTGATTATGAATGCCTTCCAAGAGTGGCATCTTAGGATAGGTCCCCAACATGGGTTATAATTCAAATGCAGTGGTGCCTTGACCCATGTGCTCATCATTTTCTGGATATTTTTGTAACAACTCTTGGCGCCAAGTCAGTTGGAAGATTTTACCTTTTTGTGCTTCTAATGGCAAGTCATCAGGCTCAAACTAAGTGGCATGTGATGGTTTCTTGCATGTTTCCTTTTCAATCGCTAATTGATATTCTGCCATTAGCATGAAATATGGTTTATATTGAAGCTCATGGCCTGAGATATACCTTCGAGGGACCAGGTGAGCAAAGTAAGGTGATTGTAAAATGTGTTCCTTTATCATAGCCATGGCGTGTAATTGTGCCTCCACCCGTGCTGAGTGGGTTTTTCCAAGTTCTTCTACTAATTTCATCCATGTGGGAGTTGGGAGTTGGGAGTTCAAAAGTGTCTTGGCCTTCAACCGTGACACGTATGCCTGGGATGGGTTGTGGTTTGTAGGCCTCTTCATAAGTTTCCTCCACCAGGATAGACACAGTTTTTTCCTTAGTTGGGAGTTCAGGTGGGGAATCAGGCCTGGGGGGCTCAGAGAAAAATAGCAATCTACGCTTGAAGAGTAATGCCAGAGAATGACTATAATGACCACCACATGCTAGAGAGATGACTCTCCTCCCAACCAAATGCCTCTATATATAGCTCTCTCTAGGGGACTACCTTCTTGGGCAGGTGGATACTAGCCAGCCATGTGTCGGCCATGTAATTACATGTGTGCCAAGTATCCCAGTCAACTCGAGCTAACTCAAGTGGATGCTTCTAGAAGGCTCTCGATCTCTTTGGGCAAAATACTCTCCCCATGTCCCCCATGGGGATTGAACCCAAGACCTCCTCCTTCACATCCTTGAGACTTGACCACTAAGCTAAGTGGATCACTTGTTCACAAGAGCACAAGACCTCCTACTAAGTCTAAACTCGAGATCTTTGGTCATACACACGGATGACCAAATGGTGTTCGATTTCAGATCTATCTGAACCGGCAAGACCCTTGGATCATAGACTGACTTAGTTTATTACATTCTTCCCCCCTTAGAAAATATTTTCGTCCTCAAAAATACAGCTATATACATATTGTAGGCAACCCCCCGAGCCTCATGTTCTAAAACTGGAAGAACATGGTCATGTTCTAAAACTGGAAGAACATGTCTCATCTCTATGGTGGCGTCCCTGCCCAAATGATTCAAAACACTCTCTCATTTTGCACTTTGATGAACTGGACAAAGTATAAACTAGTGAAAGAATAATAAGGGTGGATCTAAACACATCCCTGGCCAATTCATAGTTTTTGGATGTGCAATCTAGGCACAAACATGTGAACTAGGTGGATTCAAATTACTAGTCCATTTCTAGGCATAACTGGTGCATGGACTTAGTAATGAAGGTGGGATTCTTATCCCTTGCAAGACTTTGAGAACTCTTGATTAACTTGAATTTGTTTTGGAGAACTTGAAGTTTGGTTGTCTCAAACATCTAACTTAGACGTTTGTACAATGGTTTACCTTGATCCAACAGTTACTTGATTTTTTCACTCGACTAGAGGACTACTTTGTCCTAATGAGTTTAAAAATCCTATGTAAACTGTAAGAGAAAGTAACCATTTTCTTTGAGTCAACCATTCTATAACTTGCCCAATACAAATTCAAAATGAAATTTGTCCAACTTAGGACACTTTTCTCAAAGACTAGTTTTTAGCTAAAAGTTCTTGGGAATTGTCAGTCTACTAAGCAATTCCTAACTTCTCTATTCTAGAGAATACTGGACTCTAAGAAATCATTTATGCTATAACTTGAAGCAAACTCAAATAAATAAGTCTATTGATACTTATTATCTTTTGAAGATTGAAAAGGTTCTTGTACATAACATCTATCTAGGATGTTTTAGTTATCTAATTCTAACCAGCTAACCCTGGTCTTTTGCAAAAGGAATCAGATACCATATCTGAGCCAATTCCAAAAGATTTGAAAAGTGGAAAGAAATAACTAAAACTCACTACAACCAATTCAAACTTTGAAGATACGTAAGCTTGCTATGAGTCAAAGTCTAGATGACTCAGGACTTTAACTTCTCAAAGATCTGTTTTGACAGGGTATTGAAGTATTTTTTCTATTTTTAAGAGAAATAAGTTGGATTCTCAAAAAGATTCAAAGCAAATCCAAAAACATCATCCAACCACAAGATACTAGTGTGGTAACCAACATCAGCGTGTCGACCCACTGAGGTTCTGTTGATGAGTTTTGTATTCAAATAATGCTTCACTTGAGACTAAGTTCATGTCATATTCAGTCTTTCTCATTCCTTACTGGGAATGCAATTCTTGTGCATTTCTTTGAGTCAAAAGAGTGAATTTACCAAGTTACACTAAGAACTTGGTGCTTGACTTAGTCAATCAAATCCTTGGTTGAAAAGATCAACTCAAAGTCAAACTCCAACTTTTTCAAAAATTTATCAAATATTTCTGATCAGCAACACTTAAGATTGAAGTGTTCTAAGAAGATCTTAGAAGTTACTTACTTCATATCTTCAATTTCGTTGATCTTGAAGTTATCTTGAAGTATCTTGAGATACTACTTTCATCCTTCTTGAATTAAACTCCTTCTTTGAAGTTTTAATTTCCTTGAGGATTAAACCTAACTTCAAGATCTAATTTAGGACTAAAAGATAATCATCATCTCACGGTCCGATGTCCCATACCATCTTTCCTACATCAATCTGAGTATAAAATCTGGTGTCCCATACCACCCTATTTTATACTTACATTGACGAGTGAGTGAATTTTATCCTAAAGTATAAACATCTCTTGATAGAGTACCTTCTTGCTTCAATTCTTAACAAGAATTTTGAAGTTTCAGGAATTACCTCTAACTAGATTTTCTAGGTTTTTGATCCCTTCACATGATCTTGTCACGATCTTGTGCATTCCTTGAGGAATTTTAAAAAACCTTTTGATGGAGCATCCATCCTTCTTTGCTAGGGTTTTCAACTGAAAACCAATCAAAATTCCAAGTACTTGAATTTTTATAGATTTCAAGTTCAATTGGTTTATCCTTGACCAATTTGTAGTGACAAGAGCTTTTGACTTCTTGTCTTTAGATTCCTTTCTTATTGAAGCTTTAGGTACCTACCTGGCCGAGACTTTACATGAATCTCCCTACTGCTTAAGTCTTAAACATCCGCTCATGCTCTCTAGATTTGTACCAAAATCCCTTTAAAGATAGGCAAACATTATGTTTTATCTTCCATAGACTTAAGTACCATCTTCACGGTTACTGACTACATTCTTGGAATTTTTTACTCTCTGTTCAGACTTCGAACAGCTTAATCTTTTCACAATTTTCCATTGGATAGGTGGAACTTGAGTGAATAATTCCCAAAAGGAATTTTATTGCAAAAACTTGGGTAAACTTCAGAGTAGTTCCAATCGCATGTCTGGTTGACCTTGTGACTAAAATTAAGATTTAGTCTTTATTATTAAGATCTCTAACTAAAGCGTCTTCGCTTACCCATGGGCTTTTAGAGATCTTTTCCCATCTCAAGTCCAGGCATGCACTGATGCCCCTCATATTCCAAAGCTAAGAATCTTTGATATACCTTTAGATACTTAAGTACCAAGACTAATGGTTTGGGAATTACTGGGAACTACTATTAAACTTTCTTGAAAGATTTCTAGTTTCACATCTAGGGAGAGTTTTTCTTTCAAGGACTTTTATATTCCTGCCAAGGAATCAAGTAATACTAAGCCAAAGATTCATCTTGGAATCTTTTGCTTTCCAATCCAATGATTCATCTTGGAATCCTTTATTTTATTGGAATAATTTCTCTCAAAGAAATCTTGACTATTGAACAAGAACAAGATTTAATGCTTTATTGCTTGTCCAAAAGATATTCCTTTTTAACTAAGGAAATAGCTAATTGGGCTATTTCCTTTATTGGCTTAACTTTTACGAAGTAGCTTAATTCCTAAAGATTACTTTGCCATATCTTTTCAAAAATATCTTGATTTCCAAATATTAATTTGACTTGGGTTTCTTCTTTACGCTCGTTTTAGCTTAAACAAAACCAAGCATACTTTATATCTTGGCAAAACATCTATATCTTAAAGAGGTTTTGCTTTCTTCATCTTTTGGCAAGTACTTGAAAGAGGTTTTGGAAAGATGTGCTTAACAAGAGGTCTAAGCTATCATTTTTCCAATGGCTTATCTCTTTATACACCTTTTCTTAGAACATCATCATTCCTTGGTCCTATCATATATTATGAATTTATGTGTATTTTGAGAAGAGTTCATAAATCAACTAACATCCTCTTCTTGGAACGTCTGTTTTCCCAAAAATAAATTCATCTCGAACATGGTAGGAGAATGATCTCATGTGTGGAATAGAAGGCTTGACTATTTCATTTTAGTGTTTCTCTTTTAGGAAATATCTTAATTCCTAAAAGTCACTTATTGAGGTTTCATCGATTTGGTTGCTAAGTTCCATGGAATCGAAGAGTGCTCATGGAACTTGGAAATATAGCCGAAGTTATCATCCAATCTTGGGATGCTTGAGAAGTTACATAAATCACATAACTAATCAACTAAAGCTTATCCGCATGACTTTCTAAATATCACCTATACTTAGAGTAATTTATATAAGTTTATCTTCATGACTCCCTAAGTACATCCGGGACTTAGAGTCATCATACATCGCAAAAAGCTTGCAAGTAATTAAATTTTCTTGGTCATCAAGAGAATTTAATACTTAACTTTCTCTTAGTGCCTAATTATACCTAGTAAGACATCAAACATACTTAATTATCAATAAATATTTGTCTTTGATAGCAGAGTATCAACTTGGGAAGGAATCGACTAATTACTTGAGCTGCAAACTAGAACTTGCATGTCTTTGCAACTAACTAGTCCTCTCTCTTCCCTAATGTCAAGCTGTGAGTTTTATAAAGTAAGTTGAATACTAAGAGAGTACATTTTCATATCTACTTGCAAGCAACATCCCGTTCTTTCATGCAAATACATGTGCCCACATGCAAATACATGTGCCTACATGCAAATGCATATGCTCACATGCGTATGCATGCATGTTCTTTGCATGCCCAAAAAATAATGCAACAATCATGCATGAGCTTGATGCATGACTTTTCCTTGTACTAATAATGTATATCATGCAATCTTGATGCATGTATATCCTTTCGTTTGTCCTAATGCACTATAATATAAAAACATATCCTTGAGGTGCAATAAAAAGCTTACTCAATGGAAAGGAAATATGGAATTAAACTACCAAAATACATTCTTTAATGCACAAGGATCCTTTTTTAACTAAAGTCTTTCCTTAATGCAAACTAATGCTTAGAATGAGAAGTGGATTGTTTCATTACTCTAATCTAGAGTTAATCGATTAAAATCTTGGCTATTTCAATGTGCTTCTAGGATTAAGTGTAGAATAATGAAAACAAGATAAATCAAGCATTAAGGCCAAGTAGAAACTCGAAAATACTTAGCTTTGATCATAGCTTCGTCCATCCTTTGATCCTTGCAAGGAGCCAACCTTCATAGCCATGCTCACATCTCTCCATACTTTGACCAAAAACTCTTCACAAATCTTGGAAAACTTTGGTAGAGCTAATAGCTAAGATAGCTTGAGGGTGTGCCACAAAAGTACAACTTAGAAAAGCAGAATCTTTTCAATAATAAGTCTGAAGAAGATCCAAAGCAACTATGGACACAAGTTGGACAACCAACTCTGTCGTGAGATTCGTGGTTGAAATGATTCATAACCCAAGCGATCACAGGTCCAAAACCATGTGTGCATAGTCTTCGTATGTCATAAAGCAAAGAACTTTTGCTTATTGGTGAACAAATCACACGGTCAAAAATACTCGAACATCCCCATGTAACGATGGCTTGACAATGTGGCTCTAGACTAAAGTATGGAGGATCGAGCCCCATTAATGTCACTTAAGAGAACTCCTTTTTTTATGTTCTGTGAGCTTCTGCAGCCCGAAAGTAAATCCTAGTGCTGCAGCTACTTGATCATGAATGCCTACAGATGAGTTGGACAGACGAAGTGTCTGGTTTCCTTCACATCACAAGTTCGAATCCGACGCGTGAACAGGAGTTTCTGCTCAAAGTTGGACACATCTTTCGTCTCAAAGTTTCTGCTGCGCTAGAAACAAAGCATCGGTGCTGCTTCCTTTGTGGATAGAGCAAATATGTGGGCGTTAGATGGCAGGGGTTCAAGACCCGTCTCAGTCGGCAATCCTTCTTTTGATCTCAATAAAGGAGCTTTCAGCAGTCAGCTTACAGATCTTGATAATTATTGGAGAGAATTAGTTCACCTAACTCTGTCGGCATCTTGGATATGAGAAGACCTCCGTGATCAGTAGGTTGCAAGTTCGAACTTGTTGAGCCACATAAAAACGCGATTTTGTTTATGCCTTAGGCGCTTCTACAATAAGCGAACAGTATGTCTACTTTAGATATCTGGAGATATGCACATACAATGAATTTGCTCTCTTGGTCAAGAGGAATCGTCCTCAACAGAAGGACGCAGGTTTGAATTCCCTACACGACCACAATAAGAGAAATCTTTTGCAACCATAGATATGCTCACACGAGTCAATAAGAAAGAGATGCGTGTAAGAAAGATATGCAAGGGTTCAAATAGCAAGATCTGGTGAAAACTTATGAAGAAGATGATAATGTACCCCAAGGTCTCCATGAGAACCTGGATCTGATACCAATCCAAGAGAATGACTATAACGACCACCACATGCTAGAGAGATGACTCTTCTCCCAACCAAATGCCTCTATATATAGCTCTCTCCAGGGGACTGCCTTCTTGTGCAGGTGGATACTATCCAGCCATGTGTCGGCCATGTAACTTCATGTGTGCCAAGTGTCCCAGTCAACTCGAGTTAACTCAAGTGGATGCTTCTAGAAGGCTTGAGATCTCTTTGGGCAAAATACTCTCCCCATGTCCGCCATGGGGATTGAACCCAAGACCTCCTCCTTCACATCCTTGAGACTTAACCACTAAGCTAAGTGGATCACTTGTTCACAAGAGCACAAGACCTCCTAGTAAGTCTAAACTCGAGATCTTTGGTCATACACACGGATGACCAAACAGTGTCTGATTTCAGATCTGTCTGAACCGGCCCGACCCTTGGATCATAGACTGACTTACTTTATTACAAGTAAGTACCTGAGCACGTAAAGCATTGAGTTCCTCTATGAACTTTGGAGATGTGGCCTCAGGAGTTGGTGGTAGTTGTTGTTAGAGTATGATCAATGTCTACCCCTCATGACTGTATGCACATTTTGTAAGGCCCCCTTTATGAGGAGAAGCCAAGCGTGCATTACCCAATTGATGGGAATCCCAACTTGAATGTTGGATGAAGGTCATATTGGACCATGTAAGATATTATAAGGAAAGGGAGTTACCAGGGTCCCCAATTGTGGGATCCGGGGTAGCGGTGAGCAGCCCCGGCTGGGGGGTCCAAGGGGGCCAGCGGGCCCCCTGGCTGGGGGGTCCCAGGGGGCCAGCGGGCCCCCTGGTGGGGGTCCGGGGGCAGCGCCCCCGGCGCGACGGTAAAGGGAATATTCCATGGAATATTCCCTGTCGGAGTCAGAAATCATTTATATTTGTTAGGTCGGTTCAACCAGTCTAAGCCGTGTATGGCAATTACGCGGGCGGTGGCCGCCCACGCTCTACCGCCCATGTATAGCCGTCCATGGCAGGCCACCCATGATCCTATATATACATGACTTCTGCCCTACCTAAGACATTGAGTTGAGCCAGCATACCTCTACCTTGTATCTCCCTATCTAGAGTTGTCTAGATCACCATTTAAGCTCTACCTTGAGAGCGCACGGGTGGACAACGCCATCATCTTTGTACTTGCTGCTAGTAAAAAAATTGTTGAGATTCTCCTATATCTGTTATCTTCTCTGCTATTGCTCCTATGTTATATTGCGTAACTATTGTCTTACATGGTATCAGAGCTGTAAGGTTCGAATAGCTTGAGAAGTATCATTATTTTAGCCTACTAGCAGACTAGAATATCAGTAGATTATTCGAGTGATTACATGATGGCTTCATCGTCGAACACTAGTCTTGGTGCTTCACCTAATGTTAATGCTGCACCTATTCGAATTCGTCCACCTGCATTCACTGAAGGGAAGCTGGATGGAACCAACTATACACTCTGGAAGTTCAAAATTTCTGCAATTTTGGACTCCTATGAATTACTTGACACTGTCATGGGACCGATGGGATTGGATCCAGAGCCTATACCAGTTGAAGATCCAGCAAATTCAAGATTGATGATTCAGCCAGATCCAGATCTTCTACGAGCTTGGAAGAGGCGGAATGCTGATGCATTATGTGCGATTGTCACTAGTGTAAGTGATTCTGTGCTTACTTTAGTTCAACATACTACTAAAGCACATGAGGCTTGGGGCATATTGGCTCGACAATATGAGAGCAAGAACCACACTAGGATACAGAATTTAGAAAATCAGTTGGCAAATGAAAAGCATTCTGATTCTGAAAAGGCTGAAGATTTTATCAAACGGATAAAGCATCTTGAAGATCAATTGGCTGCAGTTGGTGTTGTTATAACACCAGAAGAGCTAGCTTGAAGATCTGTACGTGTTCTTCCAGCAAAGTATGATGGATTAGTAACAGCCCTTAACACTCAGGTAAGGCCAACTCCTCTTACATTTGAAGAGTTTTGTGCCATGCTTTTAGAAGAAGAGATGCGGCTGAAGAATCGGCAAAGTACAACTGATGCTGCATTCTCAGCAAATGCAAAAGGTAAAGGCTCTTCAGAGGGATCAAAGAAGAAGCCAAAGAAGAAAAAGTTCACAGGAAGTTGCTTCTATTGTGAAAAGAAAGGCCATGCCATCAAGGATTGCAGAAAGAAGCAAGCTGATGAACGGAATGGGACTGTAAAATCATCATGGAAGAACAAAGAGTCTGCAAACAACACAGAGCTGGAACTTTGGGTAGCTATTGAAGAGGTATGTTCATCTGCTCAAGCTCGTGTTGATGAGCCATGGATTTTAGATAGTGGAGCTTCTCGCCATATGACTAGTAAAAAGGATTGGTATAGTTCCCTAGTGCCTCTGCGGGAATCCATCAATGTAGTGGTGGGAAACGACTCCAAGTGTCCAGCTGAAGGAACTGGAACCATCTCTTTTATCACTTCTCCAGGTGTTGAGAAAAAGTTATCCGATGTTCTCTATGTACCTACACTCAAAAGAAATTTGTTGTCAGTTTCTGCAATAACAGATCGTGGACTCGAAGTTCACTTCAATAAGAGTGGTGCGGAAATCATGGATTCATCAGGTAATGTTGTAGGTAAAGGCACACGACGGGATAACTTGTATGAGTTAAGTGCTTTAACTGCTACAGAAGATAAAGATGTAAGCAGGTTATGGCACCAACGATTTGGGCATCTCAGATTTGCAGTTTTGAAGGAGATGCAACGAACAGGGATGATTGCTCATTTGCCTGCATTTTCAGAGTTGCAGGAACCTTGTGAAGCTTGTATGATGGGCAAGCAACAACGAAAGGCATTTCCAAGAGAGACCAGCAATCGATCTCAAGCTCCTCTAGAGTTGGTACATGCTGATCTCTGCGGTAAAATGTCTACACCTGCTTTAGGAGGATCTTTCTACTTCTTGCTGTTAGTCGACGATTATAGTAGAAAGATGTGGGTTTATTTCATTCGAGAGAAGGCTGATGCTTTTGAAAAATTTAAAGCGTGGCATAAGTATGTAGAAAGTGAATCGGGAAGGAAACTAAAGAAATTTAGAACAGATAGAGGAGGTGAATTCTTGTCAACAGAATTCAACAATTACTGTAAGGAGCATGGTGTGAAAAGGCAACTTACCACAGCTCATACACCTCAACAAAATGGCGTTGTTGAGCGCAGGAACAGGACAGTAGTTGAAATGGCTCGTTGTATGTTAAAGGCTCAAGACATGCCTGATTCATTCTGGGCAGAAGCAGTCAATACAGCAGTCTACATCCTCAATCGAAGCTACACAAAAGCTCTGAAGGGGATGACTCCTCAAGAAGCATATTCTGGTAAAAAGCCTTCAGTTTTGCATTTCAGAATTTTTGGTTGTTTCTGTTATGCACATATTCCTGATTCAACAAGATCAAAGTTGGATTCAAAAAGCAAAAAGTGTGTCTTCCTAGGATATAGTGAAGAGTCTAAAGCATACAGGTTATGGGATCCTGAGGCAAGGAAGATTTTTGTCAGCCGAGATGTGGTGTTTGATGAACGACCACACTTAGTAGAAGATAAAGGTAAATCTACTATCTCATCAAACGGAGAAATATCTCACCTTGTGCCTATCAAAAGACAGGTTAAAGTTGAGGAGGAGGAAACATCTGATGGAGAAATTTCCTCAATAAAAAGCCAACCAATTGTAGCTGCACAGCGTAAGCCACTACCGAAGTGGGCACAACAGCTCTTTGATGATCACAATCCACATGTAGATGCACCAGAATCATCATCGGATGGATTACGAAGATCAAAGAGAATAGAGGAGCAAAGAAGAGCCTCAGAACACATTGTTAACATGGCTCTAATGGCAGATATCATGGGTTCGATAAAGGAACCTATCACCATTGAAGAAGCCATTGATGATCCAGATTGGAGAGCGGCAATGCAGTCTGAGTATGATAGTATACTCAAAAATGATACATGGGATCTAGTCGACTTGCCGCCAAAGAAGAAGGTAATAGGTACTAAATGGATTTGGAAAGCTAAGTATAAAGCTGATGGAACATTAGAAAAGTATAAGGCACGATTAGTTGCACAGGGTTTTTCACAGATTGAAGGATTTGATGTTCAAGAAACTTTTGCACCAACAGCACGCATGACAACTATTCGGACGGTACTTGCAGTAGCTGCACAAAAGTCTTGGCCTATTTTCCAGATGGATGTCAAATCTGCATTTTTGAATGGTCACCTCAAGGAGGAGGTATATGTATCTCAACCACCAGGTTTTGAGGTGCCCAATTCAGAAAATAAAGTTTGCAGGTTGAAGAAAGCTTTGTATGGACTTAAGCAAGCTCCACGGGCTTGGTACCAACGAATTGATCATTTTTTCAAAAATATGGGTTTTGAAAGAAGTACTTCTGATGCTAACTTGTATGTAACGAAAAGGGATAGCAAGCTAGTTGTTGTCATTGTATATGTAGATGATTTGATCATTACAGGAGATCATCAGGAACTCATCAATCAAACTCGGATCAGCTTGGGAACTGAGTTTGAAATGACAGACTTAGGTCTACTCCATTTTTGTCTGGGAATTGAAGTATGGCAAAGGAAGGATGGCATTTTCATCTCACAACAAAAATATTCCAAAGAAATTCTCAAGGCATTTGGAATGATGGACTGCAAACCAACTAGCACACCTATGGAGGTAAATCATAAGCTATCTATGGATGATAACATGCCTGATGTAGATGCTAAGAAGTATAGGAAGCTCGTTGGAAGTCTTATTTTTCTGTGCAACACTAGACCAGACATTTGCTATGCTGTTGGAGTGTTAAGCAGGTTTTCCAACAAACCTAAGGAGAGTCACTGGAATGCTGGAATGCGAATTCTAAGGTACATTGCAGGAACCTTGGATTTTGGTATTTTGTATACCACAGGTGATACACTCCAAGGATATTGTGATTCAGATTGGGCTGGAGATTGTGATTCTAGAAAATCAGTTTCTGGATATTGTTTCTCACTTGGTTCACGAATATTTTCTTGGGTAAGTAGGAAGCAACCAACTCTCGCACTCTCCTCCACTGAAGCAGAGTACAAAGCAGCTTGTTTTGCTTCTTGTGAGGCAGTCTGGTTAAGGAGAATTCTTGCAGATATAGGCTTTCCATCAAATATGCCAATTGTACTCAAGTGTGATAATCAAAGTTGTATGGCTATTGCAAAGAACCCAGTATTTCATGCTCGCACCAAGCACATAGAAGTACAGTACCATTACATTCGTGAGCTAATTGAAGATGAAATTGTGGAGCTAGAATATTGCCCAACAGAGGCAAATTGTGCTGACATATTCACTAAAGCACTTGGAAGAGAGCAGCTCAACAAGCATCTTCAACAGATGGGCATAGGACCGAGACCTACTTGATTTATCATCGGTAAACATTGAGGGGGGGTGTTAGAGTATGATCAATGTCTACCCCTCATGATTGTATGGACATTTTGTAAGGCCCCCTTTATGAGGAGAAGCCAAGCGTGCATTACCCAATTGATGGGAATCCCAACTTGAATGTTGGATGAAGGTCATATTGGACCATGTAAGATATTATAAGGAAAGGGAGTTACCAGGGTCCCCAATTGTGGGGTCCGGGGCAGCGGTGAGCAGCCCCGGCTGGGGGGTCCAAGGGGGCCAGCGGGCCCCCTGGTGGGGGTCCGGGGGCAGCGCCCTCGGCGCGACGGTAAAGGGAATATTCCATGGAATATTCCCTGTCGGAGTCAAAAATCATTTATATTTGTTAGGTCGGTTCAACCAGTCTAAGCCGTGTATGGCAATTACGCGGGCGGTGGCCGCCCACGCTCTACCGCCCATGTATAGCCGTCCATGGCAGGCCACCCATGATCCTATATATACATGACTTCTGCACTACCTAAGACATTGAGTTGAGCCAGCATACCTCTACCTTGTATCTCCCTATCTAGAGTTGTCTAGATCACCATTTAAGCTCTACCTTGAGAGCGCACGGGTGGACAACGCCATCATCTTTGTACTTGCTGCTAGTAAAAAAATTGTTGAGATTCTCCTATATCTGTTATCTTCTCTGCTATTGCTCCTGTGTTATATTGCGTAACTATTGTCTTACAGTTGTTGCACAGGTGCACGTAACAGTAGCATTTTATGATCAACCTGGAGTTTCTGATATGCTTCATTCATCTTGTCATAATCTTCTAGGAGTCTGGCATGATCTTCTAATCATATCTTCATAAATTCAGAGGGCACTACCTTAAAGCGGCTAGGACTCAGAGGTTTGTCCGGTTGATCTAAGGCTGCTTCAAGGTTTTCTCTGTTCTGTTCCTGCAATCGTTGATTTTCTTCTTTGGCCGTTGCGAGGTGGCATCATAACAGTCCCATATTTCGAGTGAGTGTTGCATTTCTAATCGTTTGAGCCCATAACAAGTTTTTGATATCGATAATTGCTTCCTTCGTCTTCTATTTTCTTTGTAGTTTGAGGGTGTGGTAAACCTCGTGTAGCTCTTGATATCGCACATTAAGTGAGGCGTTCTCGATGGACAACGAGTTTAGTTGCGCCTGTAATTCTAAGTTGTTTGTTGGAGTGTCTGGTAGCTGGTCCCGAGAGATGCGAATTCATCTCGGACTTGTGTCATGTAAGCAAACATTTGGTGGAATGTAGTATCGATTGTTGGTGAAAATATTAATGGTGGAGTGAGTGAAGATGTTGTGGGTGTGGGGGTTGATGCAAGGGGAAGGGAAAAGAGGGATGGGAAAGTGGATGCCGTGGTGATCGTGGAGAAGTGTGACGCGCCTAAATGGGGTGGTGAGATAGATGAGGTGAGTGATGGTGCAGTGGGTGGTGAAATGTCCATGTCACTAGACGTGGTGTCGAGTGCAGTCACTGTGAAAAGTGGAGTGATAGTGGGTGTATGAGTGAGTGTGAATACATGATTTACAAAGGTTGAAGAATAAGTTACAGGTTGGGTTTCTCATATTGCTTGGTGTACAGGGGAGGATAGAGGGAATATAGTGGGGTAGGGAGGTGAGACGGGTGAGAAGGTCATGGGAGAGGGAAATGGGAATATAGGTTTTTGGGGGATTGGGAAAGAAGGAAAGGATGGAGTGAGAAATGGATTGGGTGGAATGGTGGGAGCTAGGAAAGGGAGGATAGGTGGAAGGGTTGCTGGAAGAGTTTGTGGGGTTGAGGCAACTAGGGCTTCTGCTACAGCACCATCGAGGAATCCAAACTGCCTGCATAGTGCGATATAGTTTCTAGATTGCCAAAGTGTACGCGGCTGCTTCAAACGTGTCGTCTTCATGCGTACTTGTGTCACCTTGAGCTTCGGTTTGCTGTTCTTCTTTGTCATGCTACACATCTTCTTGAGAGTCATGGCTACCCTGCTACCCTGACTGGCTCCATCATCTCCGTCTTCATTGTCAGTTTTTGTCCTCTCTTCTTCTGAGCTGGAGACTACTTGCTCTTGTGGTTGATCAGGGGGTGTGGTAGGGTAACTGGAACGTTCATACTCGTGTGAGAAAAATTGTCCTTCTGAAAATTGGAATTCACTCGAGAAAGCATCATGCATTTCAAAGTCCAAGGTGGTATTCGTTGGTTCTGCCTCGAAGTTGGGTATAAGGAAAGTGAATGCTTCCGCACCGATGGTGATGGGAATTTCTTCTGCTGTAGTGGTGGGTTCTTGAACTATGGTTGCTTGAGAGGTAACAGCACTGGTAGTGTCTTCTGTGATAACCGATCGTGACAGGCATATACGAATGGGTTGTATAGGTGCGGGGGGTTCCGTTGGTGATTGTTCTAGAGACGGGGGAGGTGACGGGGACTCTAGAACTTGCAAACATGGGATAGATATGTGCATGCATTCGCCTGCTCATCCCTTGCTAGCTTTTCTGACCTTCTTGGCAGTTCCTTTGAATGCCTTCAATTCTTTGCTTGTCATTGCACGTTCTATGGGAAAATCGTATGCCAAACAGATATAGACAATTCAAGTGAGAGCGCAACATCCATGGATGACTTTTTTTCTTTCCCAGTTGATCAATGATCCAACTTGCAAGATCTATGGTTTGGGGCCAATAGATGCTAAATATAATCCGAACCAAATACGCTTGTGAGGAATAATAAAACGATCCTGAGCTGAGAACGCAACATGCATGCATATGCGTAACGGCTTAGAGAGTTTAGGTGTAATGGCCGAAATGTCTTCCCATTTCACAACATCACCACGCTTCATCGGCTCTAGAATCAGCCTTTCATGCTCTATCGACATGTGAGTCCCATGGATGTTAATTGCTGCCCGAATTAGATCTTTTGAAAGATAGAACTTTTTGAAAGGGGGGTCATTTACCAAAGATGGAAGAACGAAAGTACCCGACAAGTCCTTGTTCTCAGAGGCTGTAAGTGTGTCACTAGGTAGTGTTAAACGCGCTTTTGCCGTCAGAAGTGCATTTAAGCTCTTTCCGCGTTCTTGGGAGTGGAAGGGGTCTGAATAATCAGAGGCCCTATACTTGATTTTCCCAATTAACTCGCTTAATTAACTCACTCACATCAACGTATCTTAATATTAAAAATCTCTGTCAATACACATTACTTATCAAGACTC
The DNA here is from genome assembly GCA_020310875.1 of Ceratopteris richardii. Lineage (NCBI taxonomy): Eukaryota > Viridiplantae > Streptophyta > Polypodiopsida > Polypodiales > Pteridaceae > Ceratopteris > Ceratopteris richardii. The sequence continues at coordinate 53,424,248 of CM035431.1, read as the reverse complement.
TGGTTACACTCTCACAGTCTTACTGTTGCAATCAAACTCTTTCACAATCTACCGATTACACTCCAGTTGATGCGTTCTCAACATACAGCACAGAAACTATGCATCACCGTAATACAGACTTACGTTGTCTAACTTAAAGAGCTGACCCAAACACAAACTACTGTAAGCAACAGAGACAAGAATAGTAACACTCAGAATTCTCAACCACACCATGGAAACTACACAGACATCATCAACCAGACAGACAGTCTGGTGACTCTTCTGGTCGTCACCGAAGCGTCTTTTTCATTGATTTATAAATGAATACAACATCTACGCAACGACCTTTCGGTTCGTGCGGAATATGAAAAAGAGACAGGCTTTACAATTGCCAATCCGGCGGCTTACATTGGCACGCACGGTGGACTTGAACCCGCAGGTATACAAAACTCTATGGCTCATCGAGTATACCCTCTAAATACATAGTTCTAGCTAATTTAAAAGTCCTGGCAATTTTCTTTTTTAGTGAATCCAACATCTGTTTTAGGACTTCGGGTTCTACAAGTTGAGCATCTGTCCGTACTGAACTTGTTGCAATGACCTGGCTCATCAAAAGTTTTGCTTGTGTCTGTAGAAAAGCTTCCTGCAGATAGAAGTCGTTTGACAGAGCCGCATCCCTGTTCACCTTCATGTCTGAAATCTGCTTATCAACTCTGGATAGTCTTTCTTTTTGAGCACCCAGTTGGTTCTCTCTTCTTTCCAACTCTTGATTCGGAAATTGAATTGTTTTGTAATAGGCATCTCTTTCTCGTCTTATGCCCGGTATCTCCTTCTGTAGTTGAGCGACCAACATCATCTGGCTTTTAAGAGCAACATTGGATTCAAATAGGTTTGCATTTGCAAACTCTAGCTCTGTATTGGTTTGCTTTAATAAAGCCGTCATTTCCTGTCCTTTCTATACTGCTTCATCCAGTTGTGCTCTAGTCTCTTCTAACAAATTTCCCAGTGCTATGCGGGCAACTTCCTTATCTTGGACTAACTGTTTCAAATGAATAATTTCGGCATCAGCAACACACAATAAATCAGCTTTTTCTTTAACTTCAGCCAATACAGGATCTCGTTGACTGATTACTGTTTCCTGTTCGGCAAGTCTGGCCTGTAAATTTTTAATATGTACTTGTAAAGCTTGATTTTCTGCTTTTACTACATCTATTTCTTCCTGGAGTGGACTAATATCTGCCTCCAGAACATCGACTTTATGCTGGAAATCATCTCTGATATTATCAGTTACTTCTTTCATTTGTGCTGGTAGTTGCTGGGATAAATGAATCAACATCTGTCCCATGGATGCGAGCTCATTAAATACAGGTAGCGAAGGAAACAAAAGAGAAGGACGTGGTTGAGATGAAGAAGTGGTGAGGAGTTGATGGGAATTGGGTGGAGAATAGTTTGGTGAAGAGGATGATGAGTCGGTTGCGTCAGGTACAATGGGTGGAACAGGTACAATGGGCTTAATTGGAGGTTCGGGGGGAGGAGTGAGAAGAACAGTGTTAGTTTCTAATACCTTTTCGATGGATTGCTGCGTAGTGTTATCAGGATGGGCATCTGCAAATTCCACTGTTGTAATCAATTCTTCAAAAATTTCGATAATAATATGTTGTACCTCTTCTTGCTTTTCCTGTTTGGACTGTTGTCAAGATTCTTCTTTAGAAGAACTGGCTCTAGAATCGACGGTATCATCATGCTCGTTGCTGCTTTGGAGATGACTGCGCTGATGAATCATGATTCATTGATGTAGCTGTGTTGTGGAAAGTTTCTTCTTCATGCCCTTCCTCTTCATTGTTGTCTGCTTTATCACCTGTGGCAGACCCTTGCACTTGACTATCAGACGAACTAATCATGATGCGTTTTCGGCGGAGTAGCTGGAAGATTTCTTCGTCATCTTCTTCATCATCTTCCAGGATTTGCGCTGATTCTTCATGATATAGAACCGGACCTCTGGGTGGTGGTTGCCCTGCTTGGAGGATCGGAAACAAAAAGGAAATGATGTGCGCTAGCCGTGATCGTGGCATATCTCCTTTGTTAACCTGTTTAATGATTGAAACGCATTCACGGTGAATGCGGCGGAAATAGTAAGAGGCAAAATTAACAGGTAGCAAAGTTTGCCAGAGCTTCCATGATGCACACACGAATAGCAAGCAGACACAGGGTTTACAGGAAACACAAAGTTCACAAAGCACGCAGACACAATAGCGATTAACAACGGAATGAAAAAGGTTAAGTAGATAGTTGGCAGCGGGAAGCGATTGAAATTGTTTAATCATCGCGCTATGTTGAGATGATAACCTCATAACTACGGTGTGCATGCATGAGCAGAATGATAATGCAGGGCGTCTGTTGATCATAATTAGGTATCAAAACGAAGATATTTACAGACTTATTTTATTAATCACGCAAAACTAAAAAGGAAAAGAAAAGAAAAAAAAAAGGAAAAATATGCGGGCAACCACAGAACACTTCAGTGCGAATCAGGCGCTTGATGATACGGCCGCAACTTTGAACCATTTATCACTTTCGGAAGAGGAATTCCGGTCAAAGTAGTCAACCAAAAAGTTGTTGGGCCCACTTGTTCAGTAATCGGGTAAGGACCAAACCATCGTAACTTGAATTTTCTAGTAGAACGATTTGATTTTGCATTATAAAACAGCACAAGTTGTCCTACCGTAAAAACTGGAGTTTTAAGATACCGATCATGTGTACGAGCTTGCCGCAATTGTACTTCTTGAAGAGTCAGAAAACTTTCCCAGTGATGCTCATCTAGTTCTTTGAGTGTGTCCAACCGAAATGGTAAAGATTCTTCAGGTAACAATTTCTGAGAGATGGCCACACGTAAGCTTGGTACTACAAGTTCCATTGGTGCAATTGCCTCCATTCCATATGCAAGTTTGAAAGGAGTCAGTCCGGTGGCAACTTGTAAGTAGTCCGGTATGCCCATAATACTACAGGTAGTAACTGATCCCATCTCTCTGGTGATTCCATAATCAATTTTCGAAGCATAGTCAACAACGTTTTGTTTGTACTTTCAGCTAGGCCATTAGCAGGAGGATAATACGGTGAACTGAATTTATGCAGAATCTGAAAAGTGTGTGTTAACACTCACATTAAATTGTTGATAAAGTGGGTCCCTTGATCTGTGACAAGTTCCAAAGGTAATCCATAACGTGGGAATACATCCTTCATTAGACATTTTGCCACCGAACCAGCTGTGGCAGACCGTAAAGCCCAAGCTTCTGCCCATCTTGTAGCATAATCTGTGCATGTCAGAATATATCTGTTGTTGCTAAGGATTGCTGGAGGTGTTATTGGTCCAATAAAGTCAAGACCCCATTTCTGAAAAGGTTCTAAAGGTAAGACAAGCTGTAGAGGAAAGAAATGGCATTGTAAAGGCTGTCCAGATCGTTGACAATTGTCACATTGCTGCACAAATTGAGATACATCTCTGTACATAGTAGGCCACTAGAGCCCACTTTGCAGAATTTTTCGGTGCGTTAAATCTGCTGCAAAATGTCCACCGGAGGGTATGGAATGCTAGAGCGATTACTGAGCTTACTTCCTGTGGAGGAATACAACGAAGTAAAACCCCAGTGTGATCCATATAATACAACTCTCTGGCAATCAACCGGAATCTGCGACTGTAAACTGCAATTTTTCGGCGCATTGCAGAGGAAGTTTGAGAAGAGAGACATCCATCAGTAAGAAAGGTTAATAACTGATCATAGTAAGTAGGTGTCACAGGAGGTTGTGCAGATTCATCATTAGTCGTTCTAGTAATATAAATTGCTGGTGTGGTGTCATCAACACCGACCGGAGCTTCACTGGAATCCAACCGAGAAAGGAAATCTGCTAATGCATGTGCAGTTCCAGGTCGGTGGATTACTTCGTAATCAAACTCTTGTAATAATAGAACCCAACGCTGTGGAGGTGATCGCAATCCGGGTGGATCGGGTCCGGTCGTGGCACACACAGGGTGTATGAAGCTAATGAATGTTGGATGGTTTAAGGACATGAAAGTGAAATTAATGTTGAGTATGGAGAAGAGAGAGATGTTGAAATGATTATGGGAATGGGAAAGTAGGAGTGCAAGTTAGATTTATGAACATGAATGATAAGAATGAAAGAGAACCATACACACGAATCAAATTTGGAAGGAAGAATGGTCCATTGAAGGAGCTTCTTAAACACTTCCTAATTCTAATCCATATGCATAGTCTTCTTTGGATGATATGTATGCATGACGTGAATAGATGGAATCCTTACACATAAATCAGTCTCGAAAGGAAGAATGGTCCAATATTGGAGCTTCTTATACACTTTCAGAAACTAATAAATATGTATGGATATGTATGGATTATATGCATGCAAGTGAATCATGATGGTAGAGTTTACTCACAAGCTCAATGAGACATCCTCACTGGTTCAACGCAATCGTGCGGAGCCTTCTCACACATAGAAGAATATAGAAGACATTTAAAAAACCTTAAGAGACTGAGAGACATGCGAGAAGAGATAAGTGACAAGTGACATGAATTAAAAGAATTTGAATTAAGTTACATGTAAAATATCGTCGTGGTACGTCATGCTAAGCATTCTACTGATCAAAGGTGGTTCCGACCCTCAAACCATGACAGTTCAACCGAATGTCACACGTAAGAAGGTGAGTTCCACTCCAGTGACCCTATGTCTGTCTAGGCTCGTAACGTCTAACTAAAGAAGTCTAAGACTCATTAAAATCAGCTCTAACTCACTCACACGCTCCACCGAGGGTGAGTCAAGATAGAGATGCTGGTTTCAAGAGCCTATCCTAGATTGGAGTTCTAACTTAAATTTGAAACTAAGTTCTATACTCATACTAGCTCACCTTGGATCCTCACTCGCTCAACCGAGGGTGATCGTCTCAAGGAAACCGTAAGCTAGCATGAGCCCTATGGATGCCTAACAATGATGCTCTAGGAGTTTGGAGGGGGGTTTATATAGTTTTTTGAATGAATTTGGGCCCTTGGATCTAGTGTAGGTACCCTGTATGGAGCTTGTGCTAGTGTGCCCATATCCATAGGAGGAATCACAGAAGAGTTTCACTTTTTTATTCAAGATAATTGCTCCTATGAAGTTCTCTTAGGTCAACCCTTTATTTGTGAGAGTCGTATGGAAACTAAAGCGATGGATGATGGGTCTACCTATGCTAGATTTAAGTCTAAGGATGGAATGCAATCACTTCAAGTCATGACAGTAGGAGTGAATCATCCTAGGAATCGATTGTCAATTAGAAAGAAACCTATTGTTACTCAGGGTCATGAGCATGCTTGTAGTGATTGTGCACCTCGATTCATGTTTGGAGCTACATATGATCAAAATTTCGGATAGAATCCATTGTTGAGCGGGACAACAGTGGATATTGGTTTGACATCTCGCATCCAACCAACATGTACAATAGTTTGTCACTTTGTTCTCCACATTCTAGATTAGATTTTCTTCATAAGAGTCAATTGTCCAAGTCTTTTATCCAAAAAACCCAAAAAAAATTATAAAAACAACAAAATCATGGAACATGATGAGAACATTGAGCATGTGATTGAGACATCTCATTGTTTCTCTACTCTTGAGGAGTTAGAGGTATGTCTTCAACAAAATTCTAATTCCCATATTATTCTGATTTCTTCCCTTTATGAGTATGCTCTAATCCAAGAGTATGCTCTCAATGTTGACAAGTGCTCAAAATTTAACCAAACACATGATGCCTTAGTTGAAACAAAGTACAAAACTGTAGACAAAAAAATCAAACCCATAGCTCAACCATTACCTCAAGGAAGTAATGAAAAAATTATTGATGTGAAAAATGATCCAATTCTTTGGGATAAGAAAAACATAGGACATACATTCACGGATGAGACAATCAAACAGGTGAAAATTGGTAGAGATGATGACTTTCTTTTGCCAGCAGAGAGAGATAAATTTGAGGGAGTCATACGTAGCCATGGAAAAGCCTTTACTATGTATCCTCATGAGATTGGTTGTGTAGATCCTAAGCTAGTTGCACCCATGATAATCTTTACTATTCCACATATTCCATGGAATCTTCGTCCTATACCTGTTCCAAAGGCTCACTTACCTGAGCTAATGAAACTACTTAAGGAGAAGATAAACATGAGAATTTTAGAGCCATCTTTTGCACCTTACTCAAACAGATGGTTCACTGTGCCTAAAAAGAATGGGAAACTACATTTTATTCAAGATCTCCAACCCGTCAATAAAGTCACCATAAGGAATGTAGGAACAGGACCCATTGTAGATGAGTTTGCTGAATCATTTTCAGGACATTCTATCTATTCAATGGGTGATCTATATTCTGGATATGACCAATTCCAATTAGCAATTGATAGTCGTGACATAACCACAATGAAAACTCCTTTAGGCTTAGTGCGAATGTGTACTTTACCTCAAGGAGCGACTAATTCTGTGGCTCATATGATGAGTGCTATGAATATGGTCTTATATGACTTTATCCCTCATATAACTATGCCATTCATTGATGATATTCCAATTAAAGGGAGTGAGGAACGTGTAAAGGACATTACTTTAGATTCATCGGGATGTCGTAAATTTGTTCTTGACCATATCTCTGATTGTGAAAGAATATTTCAACGATTTGAAGAGGTAGGTCTCACATTTTCCATAGAGAAATCATGCATACATATCATCCAAAGAAGACTATGTATATGGATTAGAATTAGTAAGTGTTTAAGAAGCTCCTTCAATGGACCATTCTTCCTTCCAAATTTGATTCGTGTGTATGGTTCTCTTTCATTCTTATCATTCATGTTCATAAATCTAACTTGCACTCCTACTTTCCCATTCCCATAATCATTTCAACATCTCTCTCTTCTCCATACTCAACATTAATTTCACTTTCATGTCCTTAAACCATCCAACATTCATTAGCTTCATACACCCTGTGTGTGCCACGACCGGACCCGATCCACCCGGATTGCGATCACCTCCACATTTGAACCTGACGTGAATAGATGGAATCCTTACACATAAATCAGTTTCGAAAGGAAGAATGGTCCAATATTGGAGCTTCTTATACACTTTCAGAAACTAATAAATATGTATGGATATGTATGGATTATATGCATGCAAGTGAATCATGATGCTAGAGTTTACTCACAAGCTCAATGAGACATCCTCACTGGTTCAACGCAATCGTGCGGAGCCTTCTCACACATAGAAGAATATAGAAGACATTTAAAAATACTTAAGAGACTGAGAGACATGCGAGAAGAGATAAGTGACAAGTGACATGAATTAAAAGAATTTGAATTAAGTTACATGTAAAATATCGTCGTGGTACGTCATGGTAAGCAGTCTACTGATCAAAGGTGGTTCTGACCCTCAAACCATGACAGTTCAACCGAATGTCACACGTAAGAAAGTGAGTTCCACTCCAGTGACCTTTTGTCTATCTAGGCTCGTAACGTCTAACTAAAGAAGTCTAAGACTCATTAAAATCAGCTCTAACTCACTCACACGCTCCACCGAGGGTGAGTCAAGATAGAGATGTTGGTTTCAAGAGCCTATCCTAGATTGGAGTTCTAACTTAAATTTGAAACTAGGTTCGATACTCATACTAGCTCACCTTGGATCCTCACTCGCTCAACCGAGGGTGATCGTCTCAAGGAAACCGTAAGCTAGCATGAGCCCTATGGATGCCTAACAATGATGCTCTAGGAGTTTGGAGGGGGGTTTATATAGTTTTCTGAATGAATTTGGGCCCTTGGATCTAGAGAAATCAACTCTCAACTCTAGGATCACTACTTTCGATTACAACCATTTGATTAATCAAATCAATGGCTTGGAATTGTTCTTTCTATCAAATCTAGTGTAAAGGAGTGAAATTTAGGCGCCCTCATTCTCCACCATTGGATCTGGGGATGATCTGGACCGTCGGATCAGTGCTGACATCAATTCGGATAAGATAAGCCACTATTTTTGGAGAAACACTGCATTATTGATCTTTGATTGTAAAAAAAGTCTTCTTTTATGGAAAAACTCGTGGATCCTCCTAGCTTTAAGCATAAGTGCATCTCCACCCTTGAATATGAGCTCATCTTGATCGTACAACATGGCTCAATCAGCTTTCGCCATGTGGTGGCCCTTCAACCCTTCAATTTGCTTAAACTAGAAAACTACGATGATCCTGAAAGCTGGATTTTGTACTCTTTGACCCTCCAAATAGGCTTTGATGAAGATGAAACTTTGTAGGACTATGTTTCCAAAGATCTCCTTCAGGAATATGCAGAAAAAACTCCCATCTGAATCTCCCTTGTACAAGTTTGACTACATTTGGAAGCTTGCAAGGTGGCATTAAGGTCTCTAGGAAGCTCTGATGGCCTTGAAAATTTGTACAAATATGTAGCCACATATGATCTTTATACATGCCAAACCATATGGCTAACATAAATTTCTATACAAGAGTTTGTAGGGTCAAACTAGAAAAATTACATTTTTACAAAATGAACATAGCATATCAATGTGCTACAAAATCCATTTTCTGCTGAAATTTGGGCTATAGACTGCCTTTGACAATCTTTACAAGTATATGGATTTTCATCTAATTTGGTGACAATGAAATTTTTGCCCTAATTTCCCGACTTTGACCAGCTTTGACCGCTACCATGGACTTTCTTGATTTCTTTGAAACTTTGTATGTGAGCTTCCTTTGACATCCTTGATGCATCCTGGACTTCTCGGGGAATTCCGGCTACCTTCACCAAATATGTTTTTTGTAGGCCTTCATAAGTGAGAGGAGAGAAAATCTCGACGACAACGCGCTAAACGACCACCTAAATGCTGCTACCGAACCAGATATACTAGCGCAGCATGATCTACATGAAAGACGAATTTTCGGCCTAGTAAATAATGCCGGAATTTCCTTACATAATACACTAAACCAAGACATTCTCTTTCAGTGACTGAATAATTCTTTTCAGCAGGAGCAAGCCTTCGACTTGCATAATAGACAGGCCTAAACCACTTATCAGTTTGTTGCATTAAAACACTTCCAATGGCTATATCTGATGCGTCGACAAAAACATGAAATGGGTGCTCCCAATCAGGAGATTGTAGAATTGGAACCTGCGTTAATAATCATTTTAAACAATCAAATGCAGTTTGACATTCCGGTGTCCAATCAAACTGTCGAGGAGTACTAGTGATTAGCCGATTCAGGGGTATTGCCAAATGGGCAAGCCACCGTAAATGTTGACCATGCCACCTGACTTGACCCATGAATCGCATGACTTCTTTCGGTGTAGTAGGCACAGGTGCTTCTAACACAGATGCAATTTTGTCTGGATCAACTTGTATGCCCTGTGCAGATACAATGTGGCCAAGGAGTTTACCACAAGAAACCATAAAAACAGATTTGGTGGGATTCAGACAAAGTCGATATTCTCGGCATTTTTCAAAGCAACACCGTAAATGATACAGGTGTGCAACCATCTTATCGAATAAAGAGAAATCATCTAGATATACTTGCATAAAAGAAGTAAGATAGGGTGAGAAGATTTCCTGCATACATCGCTGAAAGGTACTCGGAGCATTTCTTAATCCAAACCACATGACTGTGCAAGCAAAAACACCCCAATTCATAATAAACGTTGTTTTCGGTATATCTTGCTCAGCCATTCGGACCTGGTTATAACCACTATAACTGTCGAGAAATGAGTACATCTCATGTCCAGCCACTCTGTCCAGCATGGTGTCAAGAAATGGAAGAAGAAATGGATCAGGTACGGTGGCTACATTCAATTTCCGGTAATCGACACATATTCGAAGCATGCTCAATAGGTAAATGAATCCTACCTTTAATAGGCGATCAAGTTCGGCTTTGACCTGTGCTGCATAGTTAGGGTTCATACGATAGCCAGGTTGTTTAATCGGTTTTGCTTCAGGTTTGAGTACGACCCTATGTTGATAGATACGAGGGTCTAGACCTTTCATATCACGATAATCCTATGCAAAAACATCAGAGAATTCACGAATAAGTTGGATCAAATCGGCTTGAAATACTTCAAACAATCTTTCCTTTATCTTGACAGGTCGTGGATTTACTCCATCTCCCAAATTATAGGTGATTAACTGATCTTCGGGAACATAGAACTGACGAGGTTTGCCTGGATTTTTAGCTGACTATAAAAGATGTTGTAGAGCGGTTTCATTCATAGCAATAGTATCTTCTGTCTCCACTTCTTCGGTCACAAGCACCATTGTACAGGCTGCCGGACTCCAGTTATCTACAATAGATTGCAGATCTACAATGCCTAAGGAAATCAGATCAATGTTATTCTTTAACAATTCTTCTTCTTCATCATCGGATAAACCATCTAACATGTGGACCGATTCTGCTACATATGGTCTAGCATGTAATTCACAGGGCTGAATAGCATCCAATTTGACAACATATTTATGATTATTGTCTTTGAAAGTGAGTTCCTGTGCTGACCAATCCTGTATAACCTTAGCTTGTTTCAACCAAGGACGGCCGAAAAGAAGATTATAATCAAGACTGGACTCCGGTAATTTTAAGACGACAAAGGTCATCTTAAACGTTGTACCCTGCAAAGTTATCGGGACATTCCGTACGAGTCCTACTGGATGAACTCGAGATTGATCTGCCATTCTAACGAAAAATTGAACAGGCTCGATTTTCGTCCATCCCAACTTCTTACAAAGTGCTGCAGTAGCTATGTTTACACCAGACCCACCATCAATTAGTACTTGAGTAATCTTGTGATTTTTGTACCATACCGTAATCAAGGGGACCGAATGATCCACCGTAGAATCAGTGTCCGATTGTACTGTTGCTGTCGCTGGAATGCAGGAAGATCCAGGGCTGAGCTGATTTGTTGCCGAACTCTCGGTACAAGTGCAAGTAACTGTCCAAGAGGGAGAGTAATGGACGCCTTAGATAAAATTTCCCATGCCTGATCTGCTTGAATTGTACTTTTCACCGGTTCTGAAGATGATGCGCCTATTACATGGGTAGAATCTTGTTCCTGCGATCCTTCCTTTGGCAGCGAAACTTGGGTTACCGGAATGGGATCTGGAAACACTGTAGGCTCTTTGGTGGTCCATTGACTAGCTTTGTCATACATTCTGTGTTGTTCATGGATGCCAGGTTCAAACACTTCTACTGCTGGTTGTAACTGCTTACCAGATCTTGTTTGAATCACTGCGGCCGGAGTTTCTACTGGTGAAATATATACCATATTGGTCATAGGGTTCTGACGCTCTTTTTTCCTCTGATCATATTCAGCTGCATCTTTACAAAATCTGCATATGTGGCCTAACTCACCACAAAAATGACAGCGAGGGGGTGACAAAGAATTACCTTTCTGTGATGTCCCTGTCTGCCAGCGATTTGTATTGTAATTTGTTTGCTATCCTCGATAATTTCTGTATCCTTGCTGCTGATTATTTCTCATATGAGGTGGTACATAATGAGTGGCAGGCTGCCCAGGTTCTTGTATAATAGCATTTACGGTTGCTGGTCCCTGCACTTTGGCGTTATAAGCACAGTTTTTGGTGGAATGTCTGGTTGTATTGCAGATAGCACAATACATCTGATTAAGGGCACATGTGACACTGATATGCCCTGGATTCTTGCACTTAGTGCAGTACATTTGTCTAGCCGGATCCTCTGCAACACTTTTACTAGCTTTTAACCACTCCAAATCTTCGGTAAAGCCTCCAACCTTATGCTCAAGTTGTAAAGCCATTGCAATAACCGCATCTAATTTCATAGCTCCCACACAACGGATGATCATAATCTGTTTGAGCTGCGGAGTTAACCCATTAATACGCCACTGAGTGATGACATCATCCGGTAAATTAGCATGTGCCAGAGGTAGTTGTCTCAAATGAGTTCTGAATAGGGTGGCATATTCCTACACTGTTTGATTCAGCTTTTGTCTATTCTTCTGCAGGTAATCGAAAATTTTGGCAGGGTTCTTCTTTAGCCGGAATCTCTGCAAAAACGCATCCCTTACCGCTTCATAGGTGCCGAAATGGTTGATATCATATTCTGTAAGCCACCTGGCGGCTTCATTAACTAGTGTTGACTGGAATACTATGGCCTTGTATGCCGGATCAGGTGGATGATTAAGTACTACATAACTAATTTCAAAGGTACGTACATGAGCATCAGAATCATCACCTGGAAATCCATCGAATTTTGTGTAGGTGACTCAAGTTGGAACCGGACGAGGTGGAAGTAGTTGTTGCTACTGCTGTTGTTGTTGTTGTTGTTGTTGTTGCCCACTCATGTTGGTACTGTTACTATTTCCTGAGTTCTGAGGATGTGCTTCCAGTTCTTCAGAGTTTGTATGATTAGACTGCTCTCCTTCCAGTTCGAAAATAGTGCTTAACCTCTTACGAATTTCTAATTCGAATAGCTTATCCTCTTCTGCGGTATCAAACGTAGGCAAACTTGCTCCGAACAGTGGTGTCCGGAATGAAGATTCACCGGGAAGTATAACACTGTCACCGGAAAAGCATAAATTTTCTCCAACCAGGACCGAACTACCACCGGAATTAGTGGAACTTTCCCCAATCCAGGGTATTCTTTCACCTTCAATGACCTCTCTGGATAACACACCTCTATCCGTAGAGAGATTTGAATCTTGACCAGACGATGTCGGATCAACTACACACTGCATTCCTGTGGACTCCGAAGTTACTGTCTCTGATACAAACTACACCGAGATTTCACCGGAATTTACCGGAATTGTAGTATGTTCCACCGGAATGCTACTGGAATCACTACTAATATGCTTCGCTTCTTCGACGACCAGACCTAACCGGTCTGCACTTCTTCCTCCTGGGGGTATCCTTTGCAAATTTGGTACCACCCAAGGCTGTCTGTATTTTGTATACGACTCCCCGGACCGAGTAACCGGCATATAGCACCTTTGCTACACTTGCGTACTACTCTATCTTACTGTCGATTCACAATCTATGGTTACCTTCGATTCACAATCTATGGTTCCCACAATCACTGTGCAACACTCTCTTGCCACTTTTTGATAATCACTTTGCAACAATCTATTGCCACTTTCCCACAACTAATATGAAACATTCTGGTGCCACTTTCCCATAGACGGCGCCAGTGTTAAACGCGCTTTTGCCATCAGAAGTGCATTTAAGCTCTTTTCGGGTTCTTGGGAGTGGAAAGGGTCTGAATAATCAGAGGCCCTATACTTGATTTTCCCAATTAACTCGCTTAATTAACTCACTCACATCAACGTATCTTAATATTAAAAATCTCTGTCAATACACATTACTTATCAAGACTCTGGTTACACTCTCACAGTCTTACTGTTGCAATCAAACTCTTTCACAATCTACTGGTTACACTCCAGTTGATGCGTTCTCAACATACAGCACAGAAACTATGCATTACTGTAATATAGACTTACGTTGTCTAACTTAAAGAGCTGACCCAAACACAAACTACTGTAAGCAACAGAGACAAGAACAGTAACACTCAGAATTCTCAACCACACCACGGAAACTACACAGACATCATCAACCATACAGACAGTCTGTTGACTCTTTTGGTCGTCACCGAAGCGTCTTTTTCATTGATTTATAAATAAATACAACATCTACGCAATGACCTTTCAGTTCGTGCGGAATATGAAAAAGAGACAGGCTTTACAATTGCCAATTCGGCGGCTTACAGTAGTAGCATCTATAAAAATCAGGTTTGGGTAATGGGCCACTAAAGTATTCTGTGAAACCTACTCTAGCCCAAATGTGCTTTAACTCTTCTGTGTTTTGGAGTTCTTCAAATTCTCTAGAGAAAAATTGATACTTGTTGGAGATAGATGTCTGCGGAAGCACCCAAACAGCACAAGGAAGAAGAAGAAGCTTGGGGCACAAACACACAATACTGAATGTATTACTAGTGAATGTACAAAGATAAGTAGCCCATTAGGGCAATAGTCGTATATACAAGCTCGGGGAAAAAAACCTCCTAAAGAGGGAAAAAAGTGCCCTGATGGTCCTAGTGTGTTCACACACATCACTACCTAAATATATCAACAAATCCCCCTTGGGAGTGATGCGGTGCACAAGTAGCTGGCACTCATGTATAAGGAAGTGCCAAGCTATGTGGAAATCACTCCACAAAAGGAAGTAAGCCCAAAGCTTTGCGGAAAGCTTCAAACTTCTCCCTAGGCAGAGCCTTCATGAAAAGGTCTGCAATGTTCTCCTGCATGGGCACATATGCCAAGCTGATCTCCCCAGCAGAGAACCTCTCCCTGACATAGTGATAATGCACCTCAATGTGCTTAGTGCAAGCATGGAACACAGGGTTCCTCGCAACTGCCAATGCGCTCTGACTGTCAGTGAAGATGGTGGTGGCATAAGACTGGCCAACACCCAAATCAACCATAAGGTGTCTGAGCCACACACACTCAAAAGTCGTTGTGAAAGTTGCCCTATACTCAGCCTCACAATTGGAAGTGGCCATAGTAGGCTGCTTCTTGCTCAACCAAGATATACATGAGCTACCAAGCATGAAGCAAAAACCATTGGTGGACACACGAGTGTCATAGCAACCAGCCCAATCTGAGTCAGAAAAAGCATGCAAATCTGGCGGTAGTGATCCCCCCTTGGGATAAAACAACCCAAGTAGCCGAGTACCACTCAAGTAGCGAAAGATGCGCCTAACCGCCTTCCAATGCGTGACTCCTGGGCAATGCATAAACCTGCTCATCTGTGAGACAGCAAACTGAATATCTGGCCAAGTAATGCATAAGTAAATCAAGCATCCAACAGCCTGTTGATAGAGAATAGCATCAAATGCATCTCCAGCATCATGAAGACTCAATCGTAAACCTGTCTCCATAGGAGTGGCAATAGGCTTACAGTCTTCAAGGCCAAAACGCTGCAATAATGTGTCAATATATTTCGTTTGACACAAAGCCATTCCACGATCAACTTGCATAAACTGAATGCCCAAATAGTGATTCAAATGCCCCAAATCAGACATCTCAAATGAGGCATGCAGATCAGCCTTGAAATAAGCAATATGCTTCTCAATAGGACCAGTGAGCAGCATGTCATGAACATAGACAACAATGATCAGAAGCACATCACTAGCACGCTTAACATATAAGGTGCTTTCAGTTGGACTATTCACAAAACCATGTGCAACCAGATAGGCATGTATCTTCTCATACCAAGCACGTGGTGCTTGCTTTAAACCATAGAATGCCTTCTTTAACCTGCACACCTGATTTTCATGCCCTTTCTACACAAAGCCATGGGGCTGAAAAGCATACACTTCTTCATGCAAGTCACCATTCAGAAACGTTGTTTTAATGTCCAACTGATGTACATTCCAACCATGATGGGTTGCAAGTGCACAAATGCTCCAAACAGTAGTCATACTGCATGTAGGTGCAAAGGTCTCATCAAAATCAATGCCTCTTTCCTGCGCATAACCCTTTGCAACAAGCCTAGCCTTATACCTGTCAACTATACCATCAGGTTTACGCTTCAGCTTGTATGAAGTATTTCGATGGTGATGCACCGTGTTGCACTCTCCTTCTCGAGAGCTCCACGACGATATGCTCGGAGTTCAAAACCGAGCTCCTGATGCCGCACACAGTACTCCGCACAGAGGCTGTAGAATACGCAGAAAACACAGTACACAGGGAGCATGAAGACAGACTTCTTAGGTCTTACAAATGCGGTCGAACTTACAGTCAGTGACTCACCAGGCCACTATATGTTTTATTAAAGAACATATACAAAGAAGTGTCCGATGGCCATTTGGCCTTTCACATGGATACTAACGGTAACATTGTATACCCACTTAGTGCCAATGGCCTTCTTGCAAGGAGGCAAGTTACATAAAGACCATGTACCATTCTTCATTATATCATCATATTCAGATTGCATGGCAGCCATCCAATTTTTGAATTCTGTGCTTCATCAAAAGAAACAGGCTCATTCTCATCACAGAGACTAAACGCAGCCATAGCATAGCAATCTGATGCAAAGGAGGCACTATGAGAGCCTGAACGAGTACGATATGACAAAGGTGCATCTAATTTGCTGTCACGCAAAGTCTGCACAGCCATTTTGGCATAGTTTTAGCCTGCTCAATATCAGTTCTCTCATCAACAAGTGCATCATGTAAATCTGCATTAGAAATAGAATGATCTGCATCATCATATGAAACCTACAAAGGCTGAGAAGTTGCCTCATTAGGACCAGCACTAGACTGTCCACCTGTAAAAAGAGGCATCAACGTATCATACATGTCTTTGGAGCTAACAGATGTCTCCTTAGTGTGAAGAGATGGATAGGTATGTGCTTGAAGATGAAGAGGTGTTGCAAAATCCTTGATCTACACCAACCAAATGAACTCTAGGAGTAGATGGTGGGCCCTTTTAGCTTGCCAATGGATGTATTAGACACCTATGTACCTTGGAAGATCACTCTCAAAAAGATAGATCAAAACAGATAAGTTGGAGTTAGCTTAGAGGTGAAAACTTGCTATTCTTGGTTCATACACCTGTCCAGTGTTTTACATAATTCTCTTAGCACAGCAGCAATTAGCTAAATTCCTCTTGGGGAAGTCTAGGTAACTTAAAGAGCTAACTTTTAAGAGTAATCTCATCAAAAATAATGAACCACACACTGAGAATGAGTTTTAACAACTGATGACATCATCCCGATTTTCACGGGCTGCTACAGTTTGAGACCAGTGAGCAGAAAAATCAACATAACTCAAAATTTAGGAATCCAATGATTATGAACATTTGTATGGTTATACTAGACAGTAAGCTGAATCCAACAAACTTTAAATCACTGAATTTGGATACGTAACCACTGAGAAACACCTCTGACAAGATGAGTGAAAAAGTCGGGTACCTGACAGAGAAGTGAAGATGAACAGACCCTGTTGACTTCAAATGAACATAACTGAAGATTTCAACATCCAAATGACATGAAAATTTGTGAGCATATAGTAGACTTATAGAGCTAACTTTACCAAGTTAAATCACTGAAAATGATGCACCAAGCTCAGATAAAACATCTCTGCAAGCTGACTGAGAAAACTGAGAGTAATGGCAGTGAGTAGTACACTTCACAAGAACATGGAAAGATGAACTCAAATAATCATGAAAATGAAAGTATATTGCTTGTACAATACAATGACTTACTGATACATATGTGTGCCTTGTAATCACACCTTGATATGGCATAAAGCTCAGCTCTTGGAGGTGTTCACATAGGTCTCTCTAACCACGACTAAATCTGCCATCTATTTATAGTTGAGTTTGGGAGACTAACTTCCCTCAATCACTCTCCAATCAATCAATGATTGATTTGATTCTCTACCTACCACAAATCACAAATTCGTGGCTCCTCTTTCCATTCTTGATCAAGTAGACTCAACCACTTAAGATTCTTTCACTTTTACATTAAGTAAACTCTTCAAAAGGTACAAGAGGTATTGTACCATCCAATGCTTTGGTTAGAATATTTGCACATTGTTGATGAGTGGACACATATGATATTTGAATCTCTTTGCTTAGAACCTTTTCTCGTAGATAGTGATAATGAACTTCAATATGTTTAGTCCTAGCATGAAAAATAGGATTAGCAGCCAAATGAATAGAACTCATATTGTCACCAAAAATAGTTGGAGTTCCAAACTCCAATCCAAGATCTTTGAATAATGTCTTCATCCACATAGCTTCTTGTGTAGCTATGGCAAGACCTCTATATTCAGCTTCAGTAGAAGAGAGAGCAACTGTGGGTTGCTTCTTGGATGACCATGAAATAAGCTTTGAACCTGCAAAGGTAAGATAACCTGAAGTGCTCCTTCTATCTTCCTTGGAGCCAGCCCAATCTGCATCAGAAAATAGCTTCAAACCTAAATCAGATACGTAAGGATAATAAAGTCCTTCATTTATGGTTCCTTTGAGATACTTGAGAATCCTTTTGGCAGCATCCATATGTGGTTTCCTTGGTGTGTGCATAAATTGACTTAGCACACTCACACTGTAACATATATCTACTCTTGTCAATGTGGCATAGTTGAGACTACCCACTAGACTTTGATATGATGTGATGTCCTCTATGAGTTCACCTTCATGTGAGCTCAATTTGTGATTGACCTCCATTGGAGTACCTGTAATCTTACAATCTTGCATCTTGAATTTTGCCAACAGGTCCTTAATGTACTTCCTTTGAGTGAGAAACAAACCATGATCTTTGTAGACAACTTCCAAACCTAGGAAGTAGGTAAGTGAACCCAAATCACTTATCTTGAACTCTTCTCTCATCTGATCTTTGATCTTCTTCATACCATCTGCATCATTTCCTGTCAATATAATATCATCTACATATACACATAGGTAGATGACCTCAGAGTTACTCTTTTTAATAAAGAGTGAAGAATCTGCCTTGCTTGGTTGAAAGCCTTTGTCCTGCAAGAATGAAACAAGCCTAAAATTCCAAGCTCTTGGAGCTTGCTTGAGACCATACAATGCTTTGTTAAGTTTACACACATAATCAGGATAAACTTGGTTCTCAAAACCAGGTGGTTGTGCCATATATACCTCTTCTATTATCCAACCATTCAAGAATGCATTCTTTACATCCAGTTGAAGTATCTTCCAATTCTTGGAAGAGGCAATACTAAGCAAAACCCTAATAGTAGGCATCTTTGCCACAGGAGAGAAGGTCTCCTCATAATCAATTCCCTGAGTTTGTGCAAAGCCTTTTGCTACAAGCCTTGCCTTATACCTGTTAATTGAACCATCAGAATTCTTCTTGAGTTTATAGATCCATCTTGAGCCTATTACCTTCATGGATGAAGTCTTGGGTGCCAAATCCCAAGTGTTGTTTTCCTCAAGTGCTTCAATCTCTTCCTTCATTGCATGCTTCCATTCTGTTTTTGCTTTGGCCTCTTCGAATGATGATGGCTCCTCTTGGTTTATGTCCTGTGCTATGTAGATAGAATGTTTAGTTACTAATGAGGTGTCAAACCCATACCTTTTTGGTTTTTTCTTTTCCCTCATAGATCTTCTTAGGCCATGATGTGATGATTCTGCCTCATGTCCAAGTTCCTGCAATTTTGCTTTACCTTTAGACTTCCATGCTTTGATCTTTTCCATGTGAGATTCTTCATCATCCTCTGAGGTGTCTTGTTCTTCAATCTTTGATTGTTCTCTACCAAGCTTTGGAAAATCTTCTTCAAGATCATATGGTAAATTGATCTTCCTGCATGAATCTTCATACCATGAATTGTTCTCATCAAAAACTACATCTCTGCTTACCAAGAATCCTTTGTTGGTAGGGTTGTATAACCTGTAACCCTTTTGATTGTTGTCATATCCAATAAATACACACCTTTCTGCCTTTGGATCCATCTTGCCTCTAACCTGTGAAGGAACATGAGCAAAAGCAATACATCCAAAAATTTTACAATGATCTAAGCTTGGTCTTCTTCCATTCCAAGCCTCATATGGAGTCATCCCATCAAGGGATTTTGAAGGCAACCTGTTAATCAAGTAAGTGGCTGTAGATACAGCCTCAGCCCATAAGTAATTAGGTAAATTCTTTTCATTTAACATAGACCTTGCAGCTTCAACAATTGTCCTATTCCTCCTTTCTGCCACTCCATTTTGCTCAGGAGTGTACCTTGTAGTTACCTCTCTTTTGATTCCTCTTTCTTGAAGAAAAGAATCAAACTCATGGGAGAAGTATTCTCCCCCTCCATCTGACCTTAGCCTTTTTAGTGATTTACCTGTTTGATTCTCCACAAGAGCCAAATATCTTTTGAAACATGAAAAAACTTCATCTTTGTGTTTCATAAAGAATAGGATAGTCCATCTGCTGCAATCATCAATAAAGGAAACATAATACCTTGATCCAGATATTGAAGCTTCCTTGCTAGTTCCCCATACATCTGTATGAACCAACTCCAAGAGATCTCCATGCATATAACCTTTCTTCATGAATGGTAACCTGTGAGACTTTCCAAATTGACATGCACTACACTTATAAATCATATGTTGTTTTGACAAGTTAGGGAGTCCAAGTACACTTTGGTCCCTGCAAATTTGCTTTAATGACCTTTCACCAATATGTGCTAACCTTTTGTGCCATACTTCCAATTCTGTGAGTGTCTGACTACCATAATTAAAGAGAGCAATGTTTCTAGTGTCCTGTAATTCAAATGTGAACAATCTACCTGTCTTTTCACCTTTTGCAATTCTTCTGAATCCTTGACTTGGATCTTCAACAAATGCTCCTGCTTTTGTGAACCTGACTTGCAACCCTTTCTCTACTATCTGCCCAACACTTATCAAATTCTTTGTAATGGTAGGGACATAGAGTACCTTACTGAGTAGGTTGATGTTTCCATCAGGTGCTTTGACATTGCCTATTTTCTCCACAGGATGTTTTGTATCATCTCCTGTTTGTACCTCATGCTTATTCCTTGGATCTTCTAAATCTGATAGGAGTGCCACATTTCCTGCCACATGATTTGAACAACCTGAATCTATGTAGAAAACATGCTCATCAGATTTACCTTGTGGCATAGCCATGTTCATGATCAATAATGAATCCTCTTTGTTTGAGTCTTCTGTGTAGTTATTGTAGTCTCTCCTTCCTTTGTAGCCTCCTTGATAGTTTGAATGATTGTAGTTGTTGTAGTTGCCATGATAATTGTTGAACCTTCCTTTTGAGCAGCCATAACTTCCTCTATTGTATCCTCTGCCTCTTTGATTCCTGGAATTTCTAAAGCAATTTTCAGTTGTATGATTAGTTAGTCCACAAATAGAACATGAGTTGGAGTCTTGGGATCTCCCCCTGCCTTGTCTACCTCCTCTTCCTCTACCTCTGCCATGTCTTCCTCTACCTGCATAGTTAGCTTGATATGTACCTGCTTCATCATCCACTTTCTTTGCTTTTCCTTTGTTATCTTTAGACTTGCTTTTATCCGTGTATAAAGCTGAAGATTGATTACCTTTAGAGCTTTCTCCATTTTTGATAAGCTTTGCCTCTTGAGTAAGTAGTTGTCCAATGAGTGTGTTGAAATCAGGTACATGCATGTCCATGTACAAATCCATAGCTGTGGTGAATGCTTCCCACTTGTCATCTGCCTTCAAGCCATTGATGACCTGCCTTACAATTTGCTCTTCATCTATTACCTCTCCAATGCTTCCCAACTGATCCGCTATGTCCTTAGCTTTGTGATAAAATCAGTCACATTTTGTTTGGGAGCCTTCTTGAGAGTTGTGAAATCCAGCCATAGTTGATGCTTCCTAGCTTTAGTACTTGAAGAAAAGAAAGCTTCAAGTGCATCCCACACTTCCTGAGATGTCTTACAACTTCTAATGTGAGGCAACAAAAAATTTGAGATAGAGTTGAGGAGATAAGACCTTGCAAGTGCATCCTTGGAGCACCATGTGCTCAATCTTTCTTGCTCTTCTTGTGTTGGTTGACTTTTGTTCCTGAAACTTGGCATAACTTCATCTCCAGCCACATAACCATATAAACTTCTATCTTGAAGATAGGCTTCCATTCTTGATGACCAAGCTGAGTAGTTACCTCTGTCCAATTTGTCAATTGATGAAGGAAATCCATCTGCCATGTTGTCCAACCTTGCTCTGATACCACTGTGAAGAGATGGATAGGTATGTGCTTGAAGATGAAGAGGTGTTGCAAAATCCTTGATCTACACCAGCCAAATGAACTCCAGGAGTAGATGGTGGGCCCTTTTAGCTTGCCAATGGATGTATTAGACACCCTATGTACCTTGGAAGATCACTCTCAAAAAGATAGATCAAAACAGATAAGTTGGAGTTAGCTCAGAGGTGAAAACTTGCTATTCTTGGTTCATACACCTGTCCAGTGTTTTACATAATTCTCTGAGCACAGCAGCAATTAGCTTAATTCCTCTTGGGGAAGTCTAGGTAACTTAAAGAGCTAACTTTTAAGAGTAATCTCATCAAAAATAATGAACCACACACTGAGAATGAGTTTTAACAACTGATGACATCATCTCGATTTTCACGGGCTGCTACAGTTTGAGACCAGTGAGCAGAAAAATCAACATAACTCAAAATTTAGGAATCCAATGATTATGAGAATTTGTATGCTTATACTAGACAGTACGCTGAATCTAACAAACTTCAAATCACTGAATTTGGATAAGTAACCACTGAGAACGACCTCTGAAAAGATGAGTGAAAAAGTTGGGTACCTGACAGAGAAGTGAAGATGAACAGACCCTATTGACTTCAAATGAACATAACTGAAGATTGCAACATCCAAATGACATGAAAATTTGTGAGAATATAGTAGACTTATAGAGCTAACTTTACCAAGTTAAATCACTGAAAATGATGCACCAAGCTCAGAGAAAACATCTCTGCAAGCTGACTGAGAAAACTGAGAGTAATGGCAGTGAGTAGTACACTTCACAAGAACATGGAAAGATGAACTCAAATAATCATGAAAATGAAAGTATATTGCTTGTACAATACAATGACTTACTGATAAATATGTGTGCCTTGTAATCACACCTTGATATGGCATAAAGCTCAGCTCTTGGAGGTCTTCACATAGGTCTCTCTAACCACAACTAAATCTGCCATCTATTTATAGTTGAGTTTGGGAGGCTAACTTCCCTCAATCACTCTCCAATCAATCAATGATTGATTTGATTCTCTACCTACCACAAATCACAAATTTTGTGGCTCCTCTTTCCATTCTTGATCAAGTGGACTCAACCACTTAAGATTCTTTCACTTTTACATTAAGTAAACTCTTCAAAAGTTACAAGAGGTAGTTCACAAGTGAACTTTACATAGTCTTCATTTTAAGGCTTTTTCTATGACTTTGTGGGACTCAAGCCAATACTTAGGCTTGTCATAGACTTACTCCAACACTTAGTACACGAAAGCAATGGTTGAATAGCATCTTCCACAAAGACAACATCACGGCTAACCAAAATGCGTTTAGTCTGTGGATGATACAGACGATAGCCTTTACTTTCAGAACTGTACCCAACAAAAATACATTTTACTGCTTTATCATCCGATTTTCTACGATGTTGTTCAGGCACTAATGCATATGCCAAACAACCAAAAACACGCAGATGAGCAACAGATGGCTTGCGGTCATGCTAAGCCTCATATGGAGTGATAGACTGCAGCGCTTTAGTGGGACACCTGTTCAGTACATATGCTGCACACATGACAATCTCAAGCCAGAAACTATGTGGTAAAGCCTGACTCTTGACCATGCACCTCGCCATCTCCATGAGTGACTTGTTCTTTCGTTCAACAAATCCATTTTGTTGAGGTGTATACGGCACTGTACACTGGTGTTTTATCCCACGTTCAGTCAGAAATGCATTAAAATCAAAAGACATATATTCCCCCCCTCGATCAAAACGGAGGGTGCTCATTTTACATGCTGACAGATTTTCAGCCAGAACCAAAAACTGTTTAAAGCACATGAACACTTCGGACTTTGCTTTGAGTGGATATACCCATGCATGCCTGGAAAAATCATCAATGAAAGTCACGAAGTAAAGGTAATTCCCAAAAGAGGGTGTCTGCATAGGACCACAGACATCACTATGTACAAGCTGCAATTTTTGCGTAGCCCGAACTGAACCATCTTTTGGAAAGGAGGAACGCTGCATTTTGCCCAAAATACAGCCTTCACATACATGTTTTCCAGGTGCCTCAAGCTTGGGCAAAGAAGACACCATATCAGATTTCTGCAGGCGTAGCAAACTAGCAAAATTCAGATGACCAAAGCGTGCATGCCAAAGCTTTGCATCTGACATAGCCAGAGAATCATGAACTGCACATGCCGAATCATTCACAGATCTTTCATAGTCTATGAGCTTATACAGCCCACGACACAAAATGCCAGAAGCAATAATCACATCGCCATTTGATAGATCATGAACTGTACACCTGTCATCAATGAGTTTCACAACCAAGCCAATCTTGGCTAATGCAGAAACTGATAACAGATTCTTCTTGATCCCTGGCACAAATAAAGCATCTGACAAGGTGAAAGAACTACCATCAGCAGTAGTCAGAATGATCTTACCAACTCCCATAACAGGATAATAGGAGTTGTTGGCGCATGTGATAGTATTCCCTGTAGGGGCAGGCTCGAGTGAAGAGAAGAAACTGTGCTGCGAGGTAATATGTTTGGTCGCCCCACTGTCAAGTACCAAACATCTGAGTCCACTGCAGACATGCACTGCTCATGAGAAGATGGGTCAAAACTGCAAACAGTAGTAAACTCCCATTCTTCTTCCTACACAAGATTAGCAGACTCTGTTTTTGGTGTAGAGGCTTCTGCAACAACCATTCCAGCCTCCTTTTTCTTTGCCTCTTTTGCAGCCACTTTTGGACAGTTCTTTATGATATGATCATTCCCTTTAGATTACTTGCAAAATAATTTTTGCTTTTCTGATTTCTTCTCATCTTTATCCTGGATCTTCGAATGTGCAGCATTTGCAGATTTCTGCTTACTAGTAGAAGAGCTCCATTTTCCTTTACCCTTCTGACTAGCCATGAAAGTTTGATCTGCAACATGCATAATGGACTTGTTCTACCTGGACTGATCTTCCTGCAATAGAACAGAGACTAACTCCTCAAATGCTAAGGCATTCGGATTGCCTTTCATCATCAACCGAAGAGTAGAAGCAAAACTCATATATGAATCGGGAAGACCATTCAGAACGGTCTTCACAAGTGAGCTATCTGGTATAACCTCATTAGCAGAAATCAATTGTTCCTTCAAATCTTTGATCTTCATTAGGAAACTATCCATAGAATCACCTTCATTCATGTGCTCACTCTCCAACTGTTTTCGGAGGTAAGCAACACGAGCCTCATTCCTAGCTTGGTACAATGTGGTAAGTGTATCCCAAGCATCCCTAGCTATTCTGCAAGAGCGAATATGAGGAATAATGGCACGTTTGATAGACAAAGCTATCAATGCATGTGCCTGGGCATCTCTGCCATCCCAACCAATTTGCTCTGTAGTAGGTGCAACAGAAACAGCAGCACGAACAGGAATCTGCAGAATATCATCTTCGACACCATCTTCATCAGCTCCAGCACCTGTATTTGCAGTACCAGTCGTTACAGGTGTAACAGGATGTCTTTCAACACCCTACACAATGTTCCACAATCCTTTTGCAACCAAAACATGTCGCATCATATAAGCCCATAATGGGTAGTTGGTACCATCCAACTTATCCTCAACAGCCAACATACGGAATACATCACTTCTTTCAGCCATGGTCGGTGACTAAAATACCGTGATGCAGAAAATTGACTGTATCTCAAAAAGTTGAACAGAACTGCCCAGACGAGTTTTGCTAGACCTGTAGCAGACTTCGAGGTGCTTAAACTGGCAAACAGAAACTGGTATATACCTTTGGCACAAAAAGACGAAATAGCCTACACAAGCGCTGCGATAGTGCGTTCGGAAGTCGAAACGAGCTCAGATCGCGATTTCGGCACCACAAAGTGAAGCAGTTTTGATCTCGGAAACACGTAGAGTATGCTCACCAAAATTTGTGCGATTCTGAGACTGCAAACGGAGGAGTGTCGACGGCGCTCTAGATGAAGCGACGACCTGCTCTGATAGCAATTGTTGGAGATATATGTCTGCAGAAGCACGCGAACAGCACAAGGAAGAAGAAGAAGCTTGGAGCACAAACACACAATACTGAATGTATTACTAGTGAATGTACAAAGATAAGTAGCCCATTAGGGCAATAGGCGTATATACAAGGGGGGGGGGGGGGGGGGAACCTCCTAAAGAGGGAAAAAAGTGCCCCGGCGGTCCTAGTGTGTTCACACACATCACTACCTAAATATATCAACAATACTTGCCCCACTTGATATTATCAAAAGTCAGCGTGGCACCAAAAATGAAGTCTTCATCTGCTAAGGGTCCTGCTAAACCTTGGAACCAATGAGAATGGTGAACTTTTTCAGTGTATCCCCTAGGAGGATCATCAATTGGCATCAATCCTAGGAAGCCTTGAAATTTTGGTGGTTGTAACGTAGGATGTGGTTCAGTCAGTAAATCGACAAAATTGACCACAGATGCACTAGGGCCAGCTGCAGATTGTCCTGTTTGCATGATGAGTGATGCAAATGTGGAGAAGATTTGCTACAAAAGATTAGCACATTAGTATGGAAATTAATCATGATCCCATTAAAGTGAGACCGCAATCCCTTTCCATAACCGATGTGTAACCCGTGTAGTCGAGTGTTGTGAGGTGATTTATGGAGTGATTTTTGCAAAACTAATGCAGGTCTCTAGACACCTACATGCTTTAGATAGTGCATACATTTCTTGATGAGATGTTATTACAAGTGATGTTGGGTTAGTGTGGTTGAGTTTATACAAAGTTTAGTTGTGAAAGAATGATTACAAGGGGGTTGGTTATTTGGGATGGAAGTAATGTTAGACAACGGGTCATGAGGAGGCTTCTGGATACATTTAGGTATCCATTTCCTAAGGGTTGCTGAGCAAGTGTTATGTTTCTGCTGAGGGACAAAAGGTGATATTGGATGTGGTGATGTTGAGGGGTGAAGAGATTTCTGAGGGGTATATGTTACATGGCTTGAGTGTTGAGCTATAATACACTGCTTGGGTACCCATATCTGCATGGGTGTGGGTCTGTTGGTTAAGTACTTCTTGACGATCCAAATCTGTCGGATGGTCGCACTCGTAGAAGATTATCGAGAGATGTCAATGCAAGAACCTTGAAGGATATATGCAGGGATCAAAGCAGGGAAAAAATTAAGGGTGAATATTAGCCCAATGGCGAATATTTAGAGAAATTCATAATTTTTTGCTATATTTAGTGAATAGAGAACTTTTAAAACTAGCCCAATTTTTGACAAACCCTAGTTCTAACTTTTAGAACTTTAGCCTTTTACTCTATACGTGCGGCTGCTCATCAGTCTTCAGGTTCGCCCAGTCCACTATCGAGTCTCGAAGTCGTCTGCAGGCGCCCGTGGCTACAGGTACGAGAGAGAGAGAGGGAGGTGTACAGGTGCCATTGATAAATGCTTTGTGATTAAAGAAATACCACGCACTGATTACTAGTCCTTGCGGGAGGACTCTGCCGATTCTGTGGTGCTTTCTCTGTTGTAGAGTGACACTACCGTTGTCGATGTTCCTTACATGACGTCGGCATTGGAGCTTGTAGGCAGGAATGATGAGGAATATATAGGAGGATTGAGAGCCCAACTGGAACGTCGAGAGGCGACTACGGCATTGGCAACTGGTGAGCTTGTGCCTGAAGGATTTGCGGTGGCTTTTGTAGGAAGTAGGAGGCGGAAGTATGTAGTTAGATGTGAGCATCTAGATCATCCACTATTTCAAGAATTAAGGCAGAGGTCTGAGGGGCCGCACGGATCCATCAACTCTGTGAGTTGTTTCTGTTCATGTTTTGCAGCTGTCAGCGTAAGCTTTCCCTCACGGGAGATGGAGAATACCCTGCATGTTTTATGATGTCTTGGATTCTCCAATATGCATCATTTTTGGAGATGAATTAAGTACTCTGATTTGCCATCAGAAAGGCTATTCGCGGAGGTCATGCCTATGCTCAGAACAGAACGTCGTCGTTCATATCGCAGTTATTTCAGTTGATCTCCTCAAAAGCTCATGCTTAATGGTTATGACTCATCAATGGTGGAAAATGTCATTTCCTATGCAGATTCGCCTTCATAGTACGTACTCGGTCTTTAAAGTTTAATGGCATCGCTTCAACAAATTAGATAATTGTCCATTCTCAGCCTAGCATTATTGCGCCATGCGCATAACGCTGCCCAGTTCGCGATGGAGATCTTGCTCTGATAAAGCCGCCATGGCAGAGCCTAAAAGAATCAAGTTCAAAGTTCTCTATACCGTTGCTGTCGGACAGACGAGCATCCATGAAATAGCCCATCTTATTATATTCTTTAATTCGCCCTGCATCGCCATCAGATGACTCTATCAATGATGAGCTTCATAGGCTGTGGGGACATCAACCGATTGCATTACATATCTGTGAGCCTCTTGCATTCTTCGCTCACTTTTTCAAAAGGCATTGGCTGTTGAATCCCGTTTTGTTTGCTTATTTGGTGTAGATTATTCCCACAAGGTAGATGCCCACAATAGTACAATCCAACAACACTGTGCTGATCGTTTACATGTACTGCAGCTTTTGGTCTCCGATCCATCAGGGCATGGCTATGGCATGCTCATCCTATTCCTTCCTCTCCGAAGCAGGAGGTCTGGAATAGTTCGAAGCAGGAGGTCTGGTAAAATGCCCAAATCCTTGAATGAGGGGTTCAATATCTGCCTAGGGGCTTAACATGAGGACTCCAAGCTGTACGGGCTTGAGGCCAACATGCGACTTGCTGTCGTGTTGTACTTAGGTGGACTTTCAGGTCATCAAAACTAGTTAGCCTATGGACTGATCAAGTTAGTTCACCATGGAACCTTGGTGAGCTTTCAGGTCATCAAAACAGGTTGGCCTATTGGCTGATCAAGTCAGTTCATCATCAAGCTATCCCAAATTTATAGGGCACTCTTATGAGAATTTGAACAGAGTCCTTATAAAGAATTTGGATAGAGATAATATGACCTGCCTATGTACTGGTTTGTATGACCTGCCTTGTCGGATTATGGATGGATGGACCTATGTTTGCTATGCACATTCAACCTGTAAATGTAGTTCAATAATCCTGGCTCATCAAAGTTTAGGTCAAAGGATGAAATCCCCTTAAAATTATAGATGTTCTTTTTGTGGATGTAGAAGTATATGTCCTGAGGCTTGAGGAAAACTAATGGCCTAAGAAAGTTATAAATAATAGAAGAAAACTAATGTTTCTTATACTTTCTCTTTTTTTCTTTTTAAATGCAGAGGAGGTGACTGACCTACAGCTTCGTTTTTGCATTTGAGGGTCCAGTCTATTGATGTACCTGCTGGCTTCTTTCATTCACTATATACATTGGTCCTCTGGTATTTGGACTTGAACATGCTCATACATTTATTCTGCTATGTTGTTACAATATAAGCATGCTTATCTACTCACTTTGGTCCTGAACTGGTCTTGGCTCAGAGTCTCAGACTGGTCCTGGTTAGTGTAGATCCAGACCTCCTCTGTCACTGTTGTTGTCTAGGTTGATGTACTAACTGATGTATCTTTTGTAGTTGTTGTCTTCTTACTTGATGTATTATCTGCCACTGTTATCTTCCTGCTTGATGTATCGCCTGATGTATTGTTTGCATCAATAATAAGAAAAATCTTTCTGTTCTGATTCCCGTGTAAGAAAGGTTTCCTCATGCATCATGCTGGTCACAATACATCTTACATGTACATGTCTGGGGCCTAGTGCTTGAACTTTGAATAGACTCTTGCTGGATGATATTTGTGTATTTATGTGTTATGTGCCATATTTATAAATCTTGACATAGGCCTTGAGTCCTTTTCCAAGGGATTTCAGGATGTGTTGACAGTTGCACTGTCATACTAGATAAAGGAGAGGTGAAAGTGAGGCTACTCTCAGTCTTTACCTTGGTCATGAACATGGAAACATATTGATCACTGGCATTTGTGGTGAAGTGTGATGGGGCTCCCCATAACAATATCTCATATTTATTAAGATGAGTTTTGTATTTAAGTTGCAATACACTATCTTTAGGTTATAGTACTCTTGTTACTGTAGGGTAAGTCATGAGCTCTCTCAGCCTATCTCTACATTAAAACAGAGTACAGTACAAACTAAAGGCTGGCCACTGGTGATGGCTTAGGGATGCATGTTGACAGTTGATTGTTGCATGCATTGCAAATTGCATGATTGTCATGTTAACACTTACATTCATTTTTAATCATGTTAACAGTTAGATTATAGTGGATATATTGAATACAATGCATTTTTATATTTTGTGGGCAATAGATTAGTTCAGTTTTAGACAATTGGTGTAGAATAATCCAAGAATTTTGAACTTTTCTTTATGTTTTCATAAGGTACATACTGGTTGCATAAAGAAATACCTGACATTGAGACGGAGTTGATTTAGCTTTATTGGGATGAGTGTTTAATTGAAGACATGTGTGATTGCTTTCAGGTTGTTAGAATCGAACTATTTCATGTACTTGTAAGTTGTGGTTTGTTGTTTCCATTTTTTTTCCTAATCAGGCAGACAGAAAAGAAGGTAGGCAGATAGACACACGCGCGCACGCACACACACACGGGGAGAGACACACACACACGGAGAACACACACTTGTAATGACATCTTTATGAAGTGGGTGCACTAGACTCTAGTGCATGAATGTGTGTGCAAGCTTTTTTCCCCACAATACTCGATCAAGTGAGTTTTATCTTTTTGAGTGTAGCTTGCAGTTGCTGTGGCAATCGATATCATCTTGCTTCAAATGGATGGGAGTTCGCCGTCCTCTCAATATGTCATCAGTGTTCTTGATGGGAATAATCATCCATCAGGTATGTACTCAACTCCCTTCAAATAGTCTCTCTCTCACTAAATATATAATTTGTATATACTATATATATGTGGTAGATGTAGGGCATGTGTATAGGTTTAATAATTATATATATGTGGTAGGTCTAGGGCATGTGTAGTAGAGTTAGGGTTTGTAATATGTATGTATATATAAAAATGGATCTATAGAAAGACATAGGATTAGTGTTGGAAGATTTCAAATGCTTCTCTCATGGGTGTGTTCATGTGTGTGTCTTCTATATATCCAGGAACTGCTAAGATGCAATCAAAGGAAAAAGGAAAGGTTGTAATGGATTTGAGACCTAAGAGAAAATCCATTTCTGATTTTTATTCACTTAAAGGAGGGATTAGTGGCTCGAATGTCATGCGCTCTTCATGTGTAGCAAGCTCATCCCTTGAGCCTACAATTTTACCCCCGATTGCATGCTCTAATATCTCTGTGTCAGAGTCGAAAACCCCAAATGACACTTCTATGTCTAAACGTATGAAGAGAGGGAAGCGTCGATGGGATATAGGAAGGACTTTTAAAATAGATTGGATAACAAAGTTTCCTTTTATTGAGCCTTTGATAATTGAGGGTGAAGAAGAACCAAAATTTGCCACTTGTATACCATGTAGTTGGAAATTAGGTAATCAAGTCAAGTTACAATTGAAATTAGATACCATTGAAAAACATGTGGGTAAAATGTATGAGAAAGTAGAAGTAGAAGGGAAAATGGAAAACATTGTTAGATGGAAAACAAAAGATGAATGTAGGCATCTACAGAATGTAGATGCCTATAATTCTCATTTATTGCTTTTGGAGCAAAGTAATGAGAATAAAAGATCCTTTATGCATCTTTTTGAGAGAAAGCTCAAATCAGATAATGAAGCCATATTAATGCAATTTTCAATTGTGCTACATATCTTGTCCATTGGAAAACCAATGTCTAATTATCCTAAGTGGAGAGTTCCATTGAATTTCATTGGATTACAAATTCAAAGTTTCCCGACACAATATTGGACAGAATCTTCAGGATGGGAATTTGCAAAAGCAATGGGAGAGGATTCAGAGTCTTCAAAACATTATTGCATGATATTTCACTCATGATGAAACATGATGATTTTTTACTTCATTTTTTCCCTTTTTGATAATAATATGTATACTGTGAATGTTGCAAGATGTCTAGCTTTACACATATTAGACTGTCAAAGTGATATTTACACATATATGTATCCATGTGCATGGGTGTGTTGACTGGCATGTATGTGGATCTCTATGTAAATGTATGCTTGAATATATATGTGTGTATGCATTTATGAATCCATGTGTATGGGTGTGTTGACTGGCAGGTATGTGGATCTGTAGGTATATGTATGTTGGAATATATGTGCATGTGTATATATATGTTGACTGCCATGGGAAAAAGAGTGACAGCTAGATCATAGTAATATCTTGAAGCTTCATCCCAGACATAGCCTAACTAATGTGCATTGTTCACTTTTTCCAAACTGCTCCCATTTTTCTATTTTCTGCCCTACAGAGTTACACTGCTGTGCAAAAGTAGCTGCTTCTATAGCAACAGTAGCTATACCACTAGCTTGGCATGATGAACCAGGCCCACCACTCTTTGTAAATGAAACACCTAACAATTGCTCATTATTGTCTAAAGCTATGTCATTGGTTGCCTCCAGAGCAGGTATGCATTGGGTTTGAAGGTATGCATATATCGAGGTATTCTAGGCCCTTCATGAGGTGCATCATAGGCTCTATGGTGGTGTTGGTGTTGGCCTTGAGGTGATTTTGGTTCTTATGCTTTACAGTGTACACTCTTGTGGTGCTCTGTTATTTTGAGTGTGCGACTATTGTGTGCAAGATGTTTGGAGTGTGCATGTTTGTATATGTATGCATGTATCTGCACATGTATGATGTGTGTGCTTATGTATGTATGTGTGTGTGTGTTTCTATGTGTGTATATGTGCATGTACATGTGCATATGTGGTTGTTGTGTTCAAGGCTATTGGAATGTGTGTGCCTTGTGTATATGTGTGCAGATATGTTGAATGAGTTGGAGGTGTTGATTACTATCAATATAGACTTTGAGACTGAGTGGTCACATTTTTGGAGTGAAGTGCAGAACAATCGAAATAAACAAAGCATAGAATTATCAGTTGCTTATGATCATTTGTTGTGTGGCAGAGCAGAGTTCTCTATTAAATACTTCCTTCTAAAGGTTTTAGAGTGCATAACTTGTTTGTTTGATTAATTTCCATGTCAATGTTCATTTTCTTCAGTTTGGGGGCTCCTCGCAATGAATTTGTGAGACATTTGTCATATCTGGTTTTCCTTGTTATTGTTTGGGCATCCTTCCGATTCAATCAAGTTGGTTTGCCATTGTCGGTGGTGGTGGAGGCAATTATTGCTAGTGGAGGGATAGCAAAACACCTTGGCCCATTATATCATCAGGATAGCAATGACAATTCTTTACTACAGGTGATGACCTTGACCCTTAATAGAACATTTCTACAGATTATTGTATTATTCCACTAATCTCTTTCCTTTTATCATCTATATAGTTTTACCTTGAATTAAGTCTAGGGTTTTGGTGCATGTTTACCAGATTACTCGAGATGGCATGTTTATTTGCAGTACTTTTTTCATTCCAGATGTATACAATTAAAGTGTCGATCGATTGGCTGCTATTAATTTATCAGTTTACTTTCAAAAGGTTCTACTGGAATGTTGAATTCAGTTTTAAGAAATAAAAATATTCCAAGAAAAAAATCCAACATTATAACGTGTTATTTCTTAAGTTCTGAGCCGTAGTTCTTTGTTTTCAGGTTGGAGTAACACTCATTGTATTTCTATCTTTGAAGGCAGAGGTTTAAAAAGAAATGTTCATATGCAGCCAGATTTTTCCACTACTGCCCTTCAGCATGGTTGCTTTTACTTTCAGCTATTTTGTTGTCAAATCTCAAGTTCTCAGGGAGTTCTTTATGGTCGAGTTAATCTCAGCAAGAAAAGTTTCATGTGATGGATTGTGGAGATCAGCCTGTCAGGGAAGCTAGAGATGTTGTAGTTTAAAGATAGTAATTGGAGAACTTTATATGATTAGGTTCATCATATATATGTGTATTAGAAACATGCATTAGTTATGCACATACTGAAAGAAGTTGGAACCTGTATGTTTTTAGTGCATATGTTTGGCTGGCATTTGGCTCCTTTGGAGGAGCTCATGCAATCAGAGTACACAAAGTGGAAAGCATCCTCTCTGGAAAAGTATTGAGCTCAAGAACTCTGATTGAAGCCATTGATCCTTTAAAAAGTGAACTTCAACCTTCCTTAAGAATGTCAAAAAAGGCTAGCTACAAACTCAGTCCTGCTGTGGATTACCTCTCCAGTTTCTTCTCTCCTCTATTGGAAAGTGCATTCACTGGTACTCATGATATTGAGAATGGCTTGTCATCTAATGTGGATGGGAAGAGCAAGATCCGAAACACTGGAAACATACTACTGTGCATTGTATCTAAGCTTCCTTGTATGCATTTTTTGTAACTGATTTCGTTCTTATAGGTGGCAAATACAACAGAGTATGCTCAGGTAGCTACACGCTTAGTAAAAATTGAGTATGATGTGGAGGCTTACACATTGAACATATTGGAATTTGGGACCTCTGATCAAAAATTGGTAATCTAATGTTATTTCTAGATGTGTGTAGAAGTATGTATGCAGGTGTGTGCAGGATCTAGGTATGCATATGTCAAAATAAGTTTAGACATGGATGGGCAGGTATGTATATGCCAAAATAAATTGAGACAGGTATGTATATGCATGTGTGGGACATGTATGGGCAGGTATGTACATGATTTGATTCATATGTATGCCATGTATGTGCAAGTATGTATATGCACAGGTATGCATATGCTTTGATTGATGTGTATGCAAGGTGTGTGCAGATGTGGGCAGATATGCATAGGATGTATGTTCACATGTATGTAGATTCTTTGATTGATATGTGTTAGGTATGTATATGCACATGTATGTATATGCATAGGGCATTGGCAATTGAAATGTATATGTAGGGGAGGGAAGGTATGTGCAAAGTATGTTATGTATATGCTTTGATTGATATGTATGACGATGTACGTGTGGGAAATTATGGGCAGCTATGTATATGCACATGTATGTATATGCTTCACTTCTTGGTATAGGCACGTATCTATGTATCTGCTTTGATTCATGAGTATGTTTTGGTTGTTATGTGCAGATATGTATATGCTTTTTATATACTTTCATTGATGTGTATGTCACGTATGTGCAAGTAAGCATATGCATTTCATGTTGCTGTGAATTTTGGGCAGGTATGTATAATGTTTCAATCATGTTGGAGATACCATAAGTACTCTCCTGAGAATGTACTCTCCTACCAGATTTCTTATGGCCTTTTCCTTTATGGATTGATTAGTTCTAGAGGTGGATTATAGTTGTAATTATGATGATTTTGTCGGTGGATGGCTTCACTGACACCAATGTGTATCTTATCCTAGTGTTTGGTGTTTTGATGATCCTCTTGTTGTAGCCTTGAGATTCATGGGGCCTCCCCCTACACTTATTGTAACATTTCTTTCATCAATATATTTTATCTTTGTTTTCCTTAAGAAAAAAAGAAGGTAGCAATAGTGAAGAGGACTACAAAGAAAAGATAGCAGAAGTGATTTGACACAGCGAATGGTATCAAATACTCAAACATTTCTATATTTTTAAGGGAGGTTATTATAAAAATTCGCTTAAGATTTTATATTTCAAATATAAGTTATCACTAAAATTCGCCAACTTTTTTATTTTTCAAATGGAAATTATTATCAAAATTCGCCAAATATTTATACTTATTATCTAAGATACTTAGAGAAATTCACCCATATTTTTATACTTTTGAGTGAGGGGGGTGGTCTTATTTTTTTACCCTGGATCAAAGTGTTTTAGGACTTCCAAACATATTAAAGCAATACATGAGCAATAGATGTGATGCATGTGAGATTGGGAAGGCACAAAGACAACCATTCAACCACAAAGGCTACATCCACAACAACTTATTGGACTTAGTACATACAGATGTATGGGGACCAAGTCAAGAACCTTCATTGGTAGGATCAAGGTATTATGTATCATTTATTGATGACCATAGTAGATGGACTATTTTGTACTTTATCAAAAGTAAGAATGAAGTGTTTGATTGCTTTAAAAAATATCTCGCACATGTGGAGAATCATACAGGTAGATCACTCAAGAAGCTCAGATCTAATGGAGGGGGAGAATACTTCTCCAAAGAGTTTGATGAGTTCTTGCAAGATAAAGGTATCAAAAGGGAAGTTACTACTAGGTACTCTCCTCAACTAAATGGAATTTCTGAGAGAAGAAACAAGACATTGGTTGGATCAGCTAGAACAATCCTTGAAGAGAAGAAGTTGCCACATTATTTATGGGTAGAGGCTATTTCAACTGATGTGTACCTTGTCAATAGACTACCATCCAAGTCACTTCAAGGTATGACTCCTTATGAAGCATGGCATGGAAGAAAACCTAGTCTTGGACATTGCAAGGTGTTTGGCTGTTTATCTTATGTTCATGTACCATCACAAATAAGAGGTAAACTAGATGAAAGGACAACAAAGGCATTGTTTATCGAGTATGACTCAACCTAGATGGCTTACAAGTTCTATAATCCTTGAACCAAGCAATTCACGACAAGTAGAGATGTTGTGTTTGAAGAACACAAGTTTTGGTACGATGAAGACAAACAAAAGGTAACTTTACCATTTGATCTTGATTCTAATTCACATCAATTAGGAAGCAAACATGATACACATGTCTAGGATCCAAGAAGTGATACAGATGATGACCAAGATGAAAGGGAAAAGGATTACAAACTATGGAAGTCAAGAGGCAAAGCAAAGATGCAAGAGTGTGGAGAATGCTGTAAGCAAGCTCCTAGAAGATCAACAAGAGAGAAGAAACAACCAAAAAGGTATAGATATGATTCCACATTTGTTACAAAACATTCAATCTACTTGGCAAAAGACCAAATGTCAGAAGAATCCTCAACCTATGAAGAGGCAAAGGGAAACCCTAATTGGTAAAAGGCCATGAAAGAAGAAATATATGCATTGAAGGAGATGGACCCTTGGGATTTGGTTCCAATTTTATCCAATCAAAAGGTAATTGGTTGTAGATGGGTATATAAAGTTAAAAGAAACTCAGACGGATCAGTTTGCAGGTACACGACAAGATTAGCTACCAAAGAATGTTCACAAACTCATGGTATAGACTATGAGGAAACATTCTCACCAGTTGCAAAGATGACTATAATCGAAACATTGATAACTATAGCTGATGCAAGAAATTGGAGACTCCTCCAACTTGATGTAAAAAATGCATTTCTAAATGGTTCGATAAGTGAAGAGGCATACATGTCACAACCTTCAGGTTTTGAAAACTCTAATCATGCATCTTATGTTTTCAGACTTACGAAAGCATTGTAAGGTTTGAAACAAGCTCCTAAAGTTTGGAATTATAGGTTGGTTACATACCTTCAAGATCAAGGGTTCAAACCTAGCAACTCAAATCCTTCTCACTATATGTGGATGATATTATTGTGACAAGTGATGATCTGAATGGCATTCAAAGGATCAAGATACACATGCAAGAGGAGTTCAAAATCAGTGATTTAGGTGAGCTCACATTCTTCCTAGGTATGCATGTCATATACACAGATGAAGGAATGTATTTGACTCAGAGGAAATACATTCAGGATATATTTCTTAAGTTCAAAATGGATAACACTAAACCTGCAGGTACACCTTTGGAGATGAATCATAAAATTAGTGTTTATGAAGGTGAGAAAATTGAAGACATTAAAGGGTATCAAAGCTTGGTAGGTAGCTTGATATATGCTACTCATACAAGGGTAGACATCTCATATAGTGTAGGGGTGCTTAGTCATATCATGCACTCACCTAGAAGACCACACAAAGCAAGTGTCATGGAGTTCCAAGAAGCAACCTACAATTGCCCTATCCTCAACTGAAGCAGATCTTAGACCCAAGAAATGATGGGCAGGAGATGGTTGAACCACACCCTAAATAGGGAGGATTAGGAAGTAATCCTCAACCATGGCTTTTGGGGCAAGTGGTTAGCCCATCATACTCCTAACTTGTAGGTCATGAGTTCAATTCCCACAATTGGTATCAGAGCTTAGGAAGTAGGCTTGGGCAAGTGGATGGAAGATGCACGTGTTGCTTCCAAAGATAATCCCAACAAAGATTAGAGTGTATCTCCCAATCCGTAGGGTAGATTTAGACATGTAAGATATTGTTGGAAAGCTCTTGGAATGAAATTTTCAAGGACTAGATTGAAGATCCAAGATAGCTAGAATGGGTGAGAACCAGGTTCAAGATACTGAGGTTGAGAACAAGGGCTCAAGAGACCAACGTTGCAAACAAGGCAAGTCCGTTGGCAAGTGGCCAAGAAGCAAAAAGGTAAGGTTCAAGAGACCAAGGTTGAAAGCAAGGGTTCAAGAGACCAAGGTTGAGAACAAGAAGGTTCAAGAGATTGTGCGAGGGTACAGACATCAATTCAAGGGGAGATCAAGGATTGATCATTGAGGACAATGATCTCTAGAAGGGGAACAGTCTTAGACTCAAGAAATGATGGGCAGGAGATGGTTGAACCACACCCTAAAGAGGGAGGATTAGGAAGTAATCCTCAACCATGGCTTTTGGGGCAAGTGGTTGGCCCATCATACTCCTAGTTGGAAGGTCATGAGTTCAATTCCCACAACAGAGTATAGAGGTTTGACCATAGCAACTCAAGAGGCAATATGGTTAAAATCCTTGTATACAGATTTGGGACTTGTGAGTTCCAAGCCTCACATGTTTGGAGATAATGTAAGTTCCATGCATCTAGCAACAAACCCTATTTTCCATGCAAGAACCAAACACATAGAGATTCATTACCACTTCATCAAGAGAAGCTCATGGCAAAGGACATCGAAATTTCTTTTGTTCCAACTGAAAAGCAAGTAGCAAATATGATGATGAAGGCACGTGATGGAATAAAGCTTTGCAGATTTAAATCAATGGCAGATATTCAACCTATTAGAGAATGAAGACTCAAGCATACTTTATCTTGAGGGGGAGCTGTTAGAACATCAAGCTTACACTATGCTTGAGGTGGATTTGATCCACATAAAAAAAGTTATGGTTCAGATTATGCCAAAATATCCATTGAAGCTTATGCATGCTCATTTATTGTATTTTTTAAGAAGATTTTTTATGGATCATTTACCATTCTAAAAGCCTAGAGCTTTACACATGTAAAAGGACAAAAACAAAGCTAAACTTCCACGAATTTGAGGCGGCTGAGTTGCAATCAATGAATCGATCAATCACCTAAAAGTAGATCAAACAAGATCTTCACTTTTCCTAGATTGTAGGAAAGTGAATTGATTCCCTCCAACAACTAATCTCGCCTTCATTTGAATTCAAAATCAACTTGTAGAAGTCTTTGAGCACTTCAAGAATCTATATAAAGACTTCAAATCACTTGTACATTACATGGAAGCAATATACATACACTTGTGGCCATCATTGTCTTGCTCCTTCATTTTTCTACATCATCTTCTTCAACAATAGTAAGCTTGCAGATGCTGCTTCTCTCTCTACAAAGCTCCAAATTGGATGAATCAACACTCATTGAAAAGGTTTGTCTACTTTATGTATATAAATTTTCAAAGCATTTCATTTAATAAATTGGGAGAAAGCTCAGTTTTATTGTCTTGGGGTCTATCTCTGTGCATTCCTAAAAAATAGGAGGTACCACTGTTGAGTGTCTGGTTCATTCCAAAAGCATATTTTGCTTATTTCTTGTACTCTTGTGCACTATATACACTCAACCCTATGTGTAACATTTCTCCAAAAGGTTTTTTTCCAATTGTAATCATGTTGGCTGGTATGAGCATTTGAAGTTGATTGTCTCATCTAAAGATAGTAAGTTTTTTTAGCTAGTCAATGTGCAAACCTATTTGTTTTGTATGGAATCTTTCTCCTTGATTCTCCAAAGTACATAGTGCATTTTATTGCATTTATCGCATGCCTATAAGGTCTACTTGAGTCTCCATAAGCTCAAGGGCTGGTCTTGTGCCGGTTGGCTGGACCAAACTTTGTCACTTTGCAACTCACTTTTCTACCCCTACAAGCTTCTCCAAGTTCTTTCAGGATTTGCATGGATCATAAGGATGTTTTAGGTGAAAAATATCACTTGTGACTACATTCAAGGATATGAATACCTTGAGAGACACGAGGATGAGTCTATCACCTTAGGTCTGTTAGTCGGCCGTCGGATTGGAAGTTGTAAAGACAAGATCCTTTCAGTTTCCGCACGTACGAAAGGTTGTTACCAAGATATTTGTAATCTTTATATAAATGAATGAAAAAGAGGCACTCGGTGACGATCGGTTGGATCACCAGACTGTCTGTCTGGGTGATTAATCTGCACGTTACTGTGGTGTGTTTTGCGTCATTTTGAGTACCTTGTTCTCACCTCTACCTTGTGGTTATCAGTACCTATTCGGTTGGTGAATCATTGTCTAGTCGGTGAAGTCTGTGTAGTAACTGTAGTGTGTTTAGGAACTCTGAGTCGTATTGTGGTTGTCGTCTGTGTTGAAGATCCGCTATTGTACGGTAAAGATCAAGTTACAGTAAGGCTCGTCTTAAGCTAAGTACGAAATCTTTGTCCCGTAAAGGTTATGACTGTGAGTTGTGTTACGGTAATTCTTATATGGTACGCTGATCACAGAGTAAGTCTTACCTGGTGTAGAAACCTACATTCAGTAATGTGTGTTTGAGAATTTTAAGTCTTTCTGTGTCTTTGGTTCTGGTTGATTGTCTGTAATTACTCGGTAAAGGTTGAGTCACTGTATTATCTCTGTTGTTACAGTGTCTTGTGTTCGGAGTAGTTCTTGAGCAATCAAACGCAGTCTGTATTATGATTTTGGGGTAGTCTGGTGCTATATATTGAGAGTACCTTAATTTGAATGTGTTTGATAGACCTTAATAAGTGTCCAATCATAGATAGTAAGATTGCGAAGCGTAAATAGATTCTTGATAGAGTTCTTGAGCGTTAGTACATTGCTGTGTGAAGTGGGAAATTTGGGAAAATCAAGGACAGGGCCTCTGTCTAACAGACCCCTTCCACTCCCAAGAACCCACTAATTGTTTAAACGCATCTCTGACGGTTAGTACCGCGTTTAACACTGGCGCCGTCTTCGGGAAAGTGGCATCAAGAGCATTGTCAGCTAACTGTGGAAAGTGGCACCAGATTGTTGTCATTTGTCTGTGCGAATGTGACATCAAGAGTGCTCGTTGATTGATGGTGAAAGTGGTCACAGACTATGAATCGACCGTAAAGAAGGTATGCAAAGTATTGCAAACGTAGTATATGCCGGTTACTCGTTCCGATGAATCATACCCGAAGCATAGAAGAAACCAACAGTCTTGGGAGATACCTAATTTGCTAAGGACGCCTCCAAGAAGTAGAAGCGCAGATAAGTCTAACTCAGCTATCAAGGAATTGAAGAACGCCAGTAGGGATCCCGACAGTATTCCGGTAGAACGTACTACATTTTTGGCAGATTCTGGTGCGATTTCGGCACAGTCTGTTGAAGAAATAGTAACTCCAGAGTCTACAAGGACAAAGCCTGAAGTTAATTTAACACCATTGGGTCAAGATTCGAATTTGTGTGCGGATAGAAACGTCTTGGCCAAAGAAATCAGTGAAAGAGGAAAAGCACCTTGTTTTGGTGAAAATTCGACACCTTCTGGTGTTATTTCGGTACCAGTTGCTGAGAGTTCATAGTCTTCCGGTGACGGTTTACCATTTCTTGGTGGATCTTTAGTCCAGTCACCGCTATTTGGAGTAAGTAACCCTACATCTGATACCAAGGAGGAAGGTAGCTTGTTCGAAACAGAAATCAAAAACATATTGAACGATATTGGCAAGCTGGAAAGTGTACAGACTGACGACATGGATTCATACGGTTCGGATATTCAGCCTTGGGATACAGAAGATAGTCACAATACCACCGCCAGCAACATCTATTTCCACCCCGACCGACTCCAACAGGAGTAACGTACACTAAATTCGGTGGATTCCTAGGTGATGACCCAGACGCTCATGTACGCACAACAACAACAACAACAGCAGCAACAGCAACAACAACAGCAGCAGCAACAGCAACATCTATTTCCACCCCGACCGACTCCAACAGGAGTAACGTACACTAAATTCGGTGGATTCCTAGGTGATGACCCAGACGCTCATGTACGCACATTTGAGATAAGTTACGCAATGCTCAATCATCCACTTGATCCGGCGTATAAAGCAACAACAACAACAACAGCAGTAACAGCAACATCTATTTCCACCCCGACCGACTCCAACAGGAGTAACGTACACTAAATTCGGTGGATTCCTAGGTGATGACCCAGACGCTTATGTACGCACATTTGAGATAAGTTACGCAATGCTCAATCATCCACTTGATCCGGCGTATAAAGCTATTGTATTCCAGTCGACATTGGTTAATGAAGCCGCCAAGTGGCTTACAGAATATGATATTAACCATTTCGGCACCTATGAAGCAGTAAGGGATGCATTTTTGCAGAGATTCAGGCTAAAGAAGAATCCAGCCAAAATTTTCGATTACTTGCAAAACAATAGACAGAAGATGAATCAGACAGTGCAGAAATATGCCACCCTATTCAGAACGCATTTGAGGCAATTACCGCCAGCACACGCCAACCTACCGGATGACGTTATCACTCAATGGTTTATCAATGGTTTGACTCCGCAACTTAAACAGATTATGATCATACGCTGTGTGGGAGCTATGACGCTAGATGCGGTGATCGCAATGGCTTTGTAGCTAGAAAACAAGGTTGGAGGATTTACAGAAGACCTGGAATGGTTAAAGGCAAGTAAAAATGTTGCAAAAGATCCGACCAGACAGATGTACTGCACCACCTGCAAGAATTCAGGGCATACCAGTGCCACTTGTGCCCTCAACCAGTTGTTTTGCGCTATTTGTAATACGACAGGACATTCCACCGAAAACTGTGCATACAATGCCAAAGTACAGGGAACAGCAACAGTGAATGCAATTATACAAAAACCAGGGCAGCCGGCCAATCACTATGTACCTCCTCAAATGAGAAACAACCAGCAGCAGGGATACCGAAATTACAGAGGACAGAGAAATAATAACTACAATGCAAACCGTTGGCAGGCAGGACCAGCATAGGAAAATACTAATTTGCCA
Source organism: Ceratopteris richardii (assembly GCA_020310875.1). Classification (NCBI taxonomy): domain Eukaryota; kingdom Viridiplantae; phylum Streptophyta; class Polypodiopsida; order Polypodiales; family Pteridaceae; genus Ceratopteris; species Ceratopteris richardii. The sequence goes on along the minus strand of CM035431.1, from coordinate 53,381,247 downwards.
CCACCTCGCTGCCATTTTTGCGGTGAATTTGGCCACATTAGAAGATTTTGTAAAGATGCAGCAGAATATGATCAGAGAAAGAAAGAACGGCAGAATCCAATGACTAATATGGTTCATATCACACCAATAGAAACACAAGCTGCAGTAGTTCAGACCAGATCCGGTAGGCCGTTACAACCAGAAGCTGAAATATTTGAGCCAGGCATCCTAGAACAACAAAGAACATATGACAAGGCTAGTCAGTGGACCACCACAGAACCTCCAGTGTTCCCAGATCCTATTCCGGTGACACAAGTTCCACTGTCAAAGGAAACTGCATAGGAGCAAGAGTCAATTCCAGTAACCAATGCATCGTCTTCAGAATCGGTGAAAGGTACAAATCAAGTAAATCAAGCCTGGGAAATTTTATCTAAAGCATCCATTACTCTTCCTCTTGGCCAATTACTTGCATTAGTACCAGGAGTCCGCCAACAATTCCAGCAACAGTTTAGTACTGAGTCTGCCTGCATTCCAGCAACCGAAACAGTACAACCAAAAACTGACGCTACGGTGGATCATTCGGTCCCATTGATTACGGTATGGTACAAAAATCATAAAATTAATCAAGTACTAATTGATGGAGGGTCTGGTGTAAACATTGCTACTGCCGCACTATGTAAAAAGTTAGGATGGACAAAAATTGAGTCTGTCCAGCTTTTTGTAAGGATGGCTGATCAGTCCAGAGTCCACCTAGTAGGACTAGTACGAGATATTCCCATAACTCTGCAAGGTACAACATTTAAGATGACTTTTGTTGTCTTAGAGCTACCAGAGTCTAGCTTGGATTATAATCTGCTTTTCGGCCGTCCTTGGTTGAAACAAGCCAAGGTGATACAAGATTGGTCCGCACAGGAACTCACTTTCAAGGATAATAATCGTAAATATGTTGTAAAATTAGATGCTATACAGCCTTGTGAATTACATGCTAGACCTTGTTTTGCAGAACCAGTTCATATGTTAGATGGTTTGTCAGATGATGAACAAGAAGAGTTTTTGAAGAATAATATTGATTTGATCTCCCTAGGAATTGTTGATCTACAATCTGTTGTAGATAATTGGAATCCGGCAGTTTGTACGGTGATGCCTGTGACTGAAGAAGACAAGAAAGAAGATACTGCTGCTATAGATGACGCTGATCTACAACAACTGTTAAAATCAGCTGATGTTACAGAGAAGTCCCGACAATTCTATGTTCCAGAAGATCAGTTGATCACCTATAATTTAGGAGATGAAGAAAATCTGCGTCCTGTCAAGATAAAGGAAAGCTTACCTGAAGTATTTCAAGAAGATCTGATCCAGTTACTTCGTGAGTTCGCTGATGTTTTTGCATGGGATTACAAGGATATGAAGGGTTTGGACCCCCGCATTTATCAACATAGGGTCATGCTGAAGCCGAAAGCAAAACCAATCAAACAACCCAGCTACCGGATGAATCCGAATTATGCAGCATAGGTAAAGGCAGAGCTAGATAGGTTATTAAAGGTTGGATTTATTGTACCAGTAGAGCATGCTGAGTGGATATCACCCATTGTTATTGTCCCTAAAAAGAATAAGCAACTGCAAATATGTGTGGATTACCCGAAACTGAATGCAGCTACGATGCCTGATCCGTTTCCTCTACCTTTTCTTGACACGATGCTGGACAGAGTAGTAGGACACAAAATGTACTCATTCTTAGATGGATATAGTGGGTATAATCAGGTCAGAATGGCTGAGGAAGATATACCAAAAACAATGTTCATCACCAATTGGGGTGTCTTTGCTTTTACTGTTATGTGGTTTGGATTAAGAAATGCCCCCAGTACTTTCCAGAGGTGTATGCAGGAAATATTCTCCCCTTATATTACCTCGTTTATGCAAGTATATCTTGATGATTTCTCTTTGTTCGGTAAGATGGTTGCACACTTGTTCCATTTACGGTGCTGCTTTGAAAAATGCAGAGAATACAGACTCTGTCTGAACCCAAACAAATCTGTGTTTGCGGTTTCATGTGGTAAGTTGCTTGGCCATATTTTATCTACACAGGGCATACAAGTCGACCCAGATAAGGTAGCAGCTGTGTTAGAAGCACCTGTACCTACTACACCAGAAGGAAGTAATGTGTTTCATGGGTCAAGTGAGATGGCATGGTCGTCATTTACAGTGGCTCGCTCATTTAGCCATTCCACTAGATCGTTTAATCACGAGTACTCCTAAACAGTTTGATTGGACTCAAGAATGTCAAACAGCATTTGATCGTCTAAAGTGTTTATTAACGCAGGTCCCAATTTTACAACCACCTGATTGGGAACGCCCATTTCATGTTTTTGTAGATGCATCAGATATCGCCATCGGCAGTGTGTTAATGCAACAAACTGATAAGTGGTTTCGGCCTGTTTACTATGCGAGTAGAAGACTTGCTCCTGCAGAAAAGAATTACTCTGTAGCTGAAAGAGAATGTCTGGGTTTAGTGTATTCTGTAAAGAAATTCAGACACTATTTACTTGGTCGCAATTTACTTTTCATGTAGATCATGCAGCACTTGTCTATCTGGTACGACAACAGCATTTAGGTGGTCGATTAGCACGTTGGGTTCTACTTTTACAAGAGTTTGATTTTGAAGTAATCCATCAGCCCAGCAGCTCACATGCCTTAGCAAATTTCCTTTCTCACTTAGATTCCGGTGAAGCTCCGGTCGGTGTAGATGACACCACACCAACGATTTATGTTACTGAACCAACTAATGATGAATATGCAGAACCTCCTATGCCATCTACATATTATGATCAGATATTAACTTTTCTTACTGATGGATGTATTCCTGCGCAAACCTCTCCTGCAATGCGTAGAAAGATTGTAGTGTACAGTCGCAGATTCCGGTTAATTGCTGGAGAATTATACTATATGGATCACACTGGAATTTTACTTCGTTGTATTCCTCCGCATGAAGTTAACTCAGTCATTATTTTGGCTCACTCAATTCCTTCCGGTGGACACTTTGCAGCAGATTTAACGCACCGGAAATTTTTGCAAAGTGGACTTTGGTGGCCTACTATGTACAGGGATGTATCTCAGTTTGTCAAACAATGTGATACTTGTCAATGGTCTGGACAACCTCTACAACACCATTTTTTCCCTCTCCAACCTGTCTTGCCGTTGGAGCCTTTTCATAAGTGGGGCCTAGATTTTGTTGGACTATTACACCTCTAGCCATACTCAGTAATAATCGTTATATTCTAACATGTACAGATTATGCTACCAGATGGGCAGAAGCATGGGCTTTAAGGTCCGCCACAGCTGTTTCGGTGGCAAAGTGTCTAATGAAAGATGTTTTCCCGCGTTTTGGCTTACCTCTGGAGCTTGTTACAGATCAAGGCACTCATTTCGCTAACAACTTAATGACAGTACTCACCCATTCTTTTCAGATAATGCATAAATTCAGTTCTCCTTATTATCCTCGTGCCAATGGTTTGGCTGAGAGTACAAACAAAACCCTGTTGAATATGCTTTGAAAACTGATTCTGGAATCACCGGAAAGGTAGAATCAACTGTTACCTGCAGTATTATGGGCGTACCGGACTACCTACAAGGTAGCAACAGGACTAACACCTTTCAAATTGGCTTATGGACTGGAAGCCATAGCACCAATGGAGATTGTTGTGCCAAGTTTACGTGTAGCCATCACTCAGAAACTACTACCTGAAGAATCTCTATCATTTCGGTTGGATACACTTAGAGAACTGGATGAGCATCGATGGCAAAGTTTTCTGACTATTCAGGAAGTACAGTTAAGACAAGCTCGAACACGTGACCGGTATCTGAAAACTCCAGTTTTTTCGGTGGGGTAACTTGTACTCTTTTACAATGCAAAATCAAATCGCTCTCCTGGAAAATTCAAGTTACGATGGTTTGGTCCCTACCGGATTTCTGAACAAGTAAGCCCAGCTACGTTTTGGTTGACTACTTTGACCGGAAGTCCTCTACCGAAGGTGATAAATGGTTCAAAGCTGCAGCCTTATCATCAAGCATCTGGCTCTCGCTGACGTGTTCAGCATTTTTTCATTTTGTTTATTTGCTTTTTTTGTTTTTTTGCGTACTTAATAAAATAAGTCTGTGAATATCCGCGTTTTGATATATAATTATGACTAACAACCGCCCTGCCTTATCGATTCCGCTCCTGCATGCCCACCAAAGTTATGAGGTTATCAGCTCAATATCGCGCGATGATTCATGAATTTAATTGCTTCTCGGTATCAAGTATCTACTTAACCTTTTTCTTTTTGTTGTTAATCTCTATTGTGTCCGTGTGATTTGTGTACTTGTGCTCTCTGTCTACCCTGCGCTTGTGTTACCGTGTTTGCTATCGTCTGTGCGCCATGGAAGCTTTGGCAAACTTTGCCGCTTTCTGTGACGGACTCTCTGCCGATGTAGGTGAGTTCCTACGTAACCGTGGGCTGGCCAATTTCGCTGAACTGCCTTGGCATTCAGTGGATTGCCACCCGTTCTATGCCCAAATAATCGGCACCATCGCTGCCACACCTGTCACCGAGCAGAGTTGGCCTATCACTGGCCTACCATCCCGTACTGTAATCACTTTCCAGGCCTTTGCTGATGCGTTTCGACTCCCTCGGCAAGGTCGAGAAAATGGCCCGAATCTGCCAATAGAAACCATGATCCAACTATTCCCTAGATACTCCTCAAATGAATACGCAATCCTCTGTCACCCTGAACCTGAGAGATCTGCGCTACAGTTCTTAATAGCCATTCTTAATCTGCAAAAACGAACCTATGGCATCTCTCGGCCTTTCTATTCGGCAATAGATTTGGCTGCGAGAGAGCCTGTAAATTTTGCATCCTACTTCTTCCGCCGCATTCACAAAGAATGCGTATCAATTATCAAACAAGTTAATAAGGGTGATATGCCAAGGTCCAGACTACCGCACATCATATCCTTTCTATTTTCGACTATTCTAACAGCACAGCCACCACCCCGAGGACCCATCCTACGCCATGCGGAATCTGCACAAATATTAGAAGACGATGAAGAAGAAGAAGAAGAGATTTTCCACCTTCTCCGCCAGAAAAGGATTAGAATCAGTTCATCCGATAGTGAAGTACAGGGGTCAGCCGTAAATGATAAGGAAGACGACAAAGAAGAAGAAGCGAACGAAGAAGAAACCTTTCACGATACCACAACCTCCATGCATCACGAGTCATCAGCGAAGTCCTCTTCAGAGCAGCAACAAGAACAGGATAACACTGCTGATTCGGTAGCCAGTTCTTCTAAAAACGAATCTCAACAACAAGACGAACAGGACAAATCAGCAGAGGAGCAAACTATCATTAAGGAAGTTTTCGAAGAATTGCTTAGAGCAGTCGAGTCGACGGCTGCCAGTCCTGATGACACTACACAACCCACCGAAAAGGTAATCAACGAAACTACTAGTCTTCCTATTCATCCACCCGAACCTCCAGCGGAACCCATTGTTCCTAGCCCACCCATTGAACCCATTGCTTCCTCGTCCTCTTCACCAAATTACTCTCCACCGAACTCCCAGCAACTACTCACCGCTTCTTCATCTCAGCCCCGTTCTCAAGCTCCGATTCCTTCAATCCCATTACTTTCTGAGTTAGCATCCATGGGTCAAATGTTGATCCACTTATCACAACAACTACCTGCACATATGAAGCAAGTGACAGATACTACCTGAGATGACTTTCAACACAAAGTGGATATGCTGGAGGCAGACATCACTCCTCTCCAGGAAGAATTACAGGCAGTCAAGGCAGAAAATCACTCGTTAAACGGACAAATTCAGGAGTTGCAGGCCAGACTGGTAGAACAGGAAATAATTATCAATCAAAGAGATGCGGCCCTGGAAGCAGTCCAAGAAAAGAATGAATTACTAAGTGTTGCAGATGCAGAGTTAGTCAACTTGAAGCAGATAGTCCAAGACAAAGAAGATGCACGAGTAGCTTTAGGGAATCTGTTAGAAGAAACAAGACAGAAGCTAGATGAAGTGGTACAATGAGGCCAAGAGCAGCATGATCTGGCTATGAAAACTGCTGATGAACTCCAGAGATGCAAGACAGATTTATTTGAAGTAAACAGTATTCTCAAACGAATATTGACCGAGGAAGCTCAACGACAAAAGGTAATAACAGATCTTCGAAGAGAAAGGGATGCCTACTCAAGGAAAATCCAATTTCAAAACCAGGAGATAGAAAGAAGGGAGAACCAGCTCGATGCTCAGAAAGATAGAATAGCCAGAATGGAAAAGCAAGTTGCAGAAATGGAAGTGTCTAGGGATGCGGCATTATCAACTGATTTTTATCTACAAGAAGCTTTTCTGCAAGCGCAGGCAGAAGTTTTGATGACCGAAGTCATTTCATTAAGTTCTCTACGAACAGATGCCCAATTAGTAGAAACAGATACTTTAAAACAGATGTTAGAAGCTTTAAAGAAGAAAATAGCCCGAACTTTTAGATTAGCAAGATCCATGTACTTAGAAGGTATAGTCGATGAACCATAAGTTCTTACTTTTGATATACCTGCGGGTTCGAGTCCACCGTGCGTGCCAGTGTTAGTCGGCCGCCGGATTGGAAGTTGTAAAGACAAGATCCTTTCAGTTTCCGCACGTACGAAAGGTTGTTACCAAGATATTTGTAATCTTTATATAAATGAATGAAAAAGAGGCGCTCGGTAACGATCGGTTGGATCACCAGACTGTCTATCTGGGTGATTAATCTGCACGTTACTGTGGTGTGTTTTACGTCATTTTGAGTACCTTGTTCTCATCTCTACCTTGTGGTTATCAGTACATGTTCGGTTGGTGAATCCTCTGTCTAGTCGGTGAAGTCTGTGTAGTAACTATAGTGTGTTTAGGAACTCTGAGTCGTATTGTGGTTGTCGTCTGTGTTGAAGATCCGCTATTGTACGATAAAGATCAAGTTACAGTAAGGCTCGTCTTAAGCTAAGTACGAAATCTTTGTCCCGTAAAGGTTATGAATGTGAGTTGTGTTACGGTAGTTCTTATATGGTACGCTGATCACTGAGTAAGTCTTACCCGGTGTAGAAATCTACATTCAGTACTGTGTGTTTGAGAATTTTAAGTCTTTCTGTGTCTTCGGTTATGGTTGATTGTCTGTAATTACTCGGTAAAGGTTGAGTCGCTGTATTATCTCTATTGTTACAGTGCCTTGTGTTCGGAGCAGTTCTTGAGCAATCAAACTCAATCTATATTATGAGTTTGGGCTAGTCTGGTGCTATATATTGAGAGTACCTTAATTTGAATGTGTTCGGTAGACTTTAGGAAGTGTCCAATCATAGATAGTAAGATTGCGAAGCGTAAATAGATTCTTGATAGAGTTCTTGAGCGTTAGTACATTGCTGTGTGAAGTGGGAAATTTGGGAAAATCAAGAACAGGGCCTCTGTCTAACAGACCCCTTCCACTCCCAAGAACCCACTAATTGTTTAAACGCGTCTCTGACGGTTAGTACCGCGTTTAACAAGTCTATATGGTTTTGGAGTCACTTTTTATGGGACTTTGTTCTACATTTCATAGGATTCTTTGTTTTATTATCTCCATTTTGGCATGATCAAGCCTATATGCTTGGCACCTTACTTTTTTTTTCATATTATTACGCTATAGAGGATACATCATATGGACTTAGGTCATTTGGATGATGTTATATGTTGAGGGAGTGATAATTTGTGACACTAGGTAAACATGGGAGATAGTAGGCACCATGCATATAATCTCCCACCTTTGAGATGATCTTTTATGAGACTTCTTAAGGCAAAGGATACGGGGAAACAATACATGTTGAAATATTTAGGTAGTGATGTGTGTGAACACACTAGGACCACCAAGGCACTTTTTTCCCTCTTTAAAAGGTTTTTTCCCCCCGGCTTGTATATATGCCTATTGCCCTAATGGGCTACTTATCTTTGTACATTCTCTAGTAATACATTCAGTATTGTGTGTTGGGCTCCAAGCTTCTTCTTCTTCCTTGTGTTGTTCGTGTGCTTCCGCAGACATCTAACTCCAACAATTGGTATTAGAGCAGGTCGTCGCTTCATCTAGGGCGCCGTCGATACTCCTCCATTTGTAGTCTCAAAATCGCACGAATTTTGGTGAGCATACTCAGCATGTTTTTGAGATCAAAACAACTTCGCTCTGTGGTGTCGAAATCGTGATCTAAGCTCGTTTCGGCCTCCGAATGCACTATCGCAGTGCTTGTGCAGGCTATTTTGTCTTCTTGTGCCAAAGGTATATACCAGTTTCTGTTCGCCAGTATAAGCGTCTCGAAGTCTTCTACAGGTCTAGTGGAATTCATCTGGGCAGTTCTGCTCAACTTTTTGAGATACAGTCAATTTTTTGCATTAAGGTATTAGTCACCGGCCGTGGCTGAAAGTAGTGATGTATTTCGTATGTTGGCTGTTGAGGATAAGTTGGATGGTAACAACTACCCATTATGGGCTTATATGATGCAACATGTGTTGGTTGCAAAAGGACTGTGGAACATTGTGCAAGGTGTCGAAAAACGTCCTATCACACCTGCAACTGTTACAACTGCAGGTACTGAAGTTGATAAAGAAGGTGTAGATGATGATATTATGCATATTCTTGTTCGCGCTGTGGTTTTTGCTGCACCTATTGTAGAGTAGATTCGCTAGGATGGGAGAGATGCCCAGGCACATGCATTGATAGCTTTGTCTGTCAAACATGCCATTATTCCTCACATTCGCTCTTGCAGAACAGCTAAGGATGCTTGGGATACACTTACTACATTGTACCAAGCTAGGAATGAGGCTCATGTTGCTTACCTCTAAAAACAGTTGGAGAGTGAGCACATGAATGAAGGTGATTCTATGGACAATTTCCTAACGATCTGCGATGCAAGCGTGTCACACCATAGTGCAAGCACACTTCGAAAAGATGCTGGAGAAGAAATGGGCGGTAGATGCACAAAAGAAAGAGTTGTGGAAGCTCTTCGAGTTCTTCTTCCTCTTCGTGGTGATGTTTTTGGGCAGTGTGTTGCAATCCAATCGACTGTAGTGTCGCCATGTCTTGATGGTCGTTCTGATTTGCACGCTTGCCTGTGCCATTTTTATGTGGCAATGGGATACATTGCAATGCATTAACGGTTTCAAGTACCAGAGAAGATTTCATAAGTTACAGAGCAAGGCCAACTGCCAATGATGGCCCGGGGAAAGAAAACGGCAGAAGCATGCATTGGAGAGGCTGAAGAAACGCCAGGATAAGGATCATGAAATGGTGATCATGATTGTTTTCAAAACCAAAGTCTCTCATGGTTTGCATCTATTCATACTTTATTGTGATAGGCACTTAGTTTTGATGCACTAAGAACTAGCCCTTTTCAGGTAATTTCACACATGATCTCAATTGGAGAAAGCTTTTGTTTATTGTCTGCTACAGATGTGAGCAATGTATCCATGCAGGCTGAAGTATGCGCAAATGGGATTCGTTACACACGAGGTTATCATGCTAATTACATTTGAGATCAGGTGAAGCTAATCAATCTGAAGTTGTGAATATCATGCAAGGTCAAATTAATGGCATATATGTTTATATACATCACAAAAAGTGCCCAGCATGACCGTTACAAGAATGGCCAGTTCCTTATGTTTAACTAAATGTATTTTGGAAAAATGGAGAGTACTTCCAACAGATCCCCACCAAAATGTATTTGGTTTGTAACTTCAGCTGAGTTTTAGTCGTGACACACCAACAAATTAGTATATTTTTTGGAAGCCATCACAAGCTAAAAGAATGCCAAAAAAAAAAGGCCTATATAGCTCTGTAATAACTCCTAGTTATCTAGGTCTGAGCTAGATATTTTGTAAATAATTTTTCAAGTTGTATTTCAAAATATGTATGGGAATTAGACACCCCCTCAACATAGAGGGAAGGACCTTTCCCAAAGTGTTCCTTTCTAGTTGTTTTAATTCTACAAGAAGTACCGATATATGACAACTACTATGATAAGTGCAACTTCAACAAAAAGAGGCAATCAAAAGAGACAATCAACAACAACAAACAACAAAGCAAGAAAAGAGAATGGAGGCAATGGAAAACTACAACAATGGACACATCATCAACGACAACACTCACAATGACAATAGGGAAATGTCACAAGCCACCCTTCAATCCCTGTGTACCATCCTCATATGTATAGGGAAGGATGTGTACCACCCATGAGTTTGTTGAAGGAAGGATATAAAGATTGTACCACCTTCTTTGTACATGGGAAGGAATATATACACTTGTACCACCCTAGCTTAGTTGTGAGGAAAGGATAGTTCCCTAAAAGCTATGTAGAATAAAGCTCAAGGGGGGGATTGTTGGCTATGAGCTTTATCTAGCTTGGTATGAACCACTCCGTAATAAGGGCGTAATCTTATCATGGCCTTATCTTTGTTTTCATTGGCCGAAAAACGCTCTCTATTTTGTATAAAAAGACATCTATCGAATGAGAAAGTAAGGCACATCTTTCAAGTTTTATCTGTGCGCATTTACTACTTTCTCTCTCTCTCTCAACCTTATCTTTCTATCGTTTCTCTTCTCCATGGTGTCCATCGATTGAAGGTCTTCCATTCGATCTTGTCTTCCATTGCTCACATGGCTTACTCTGCTCACCTTGTTGCGCCTCCATGCTCACAGGGCATGCACTTTTAACAATGCAAATCGACTTCGAAACATAGAACGGTGAATTTCAGCAACCAAGAAACATTTCCACTAGTTGCACTTAAGTTTTACCCGCATTTTGAAGTCATTCGTAAAGTCAAAACCGCCACAGAGTGACAGTTTGTGAGCTGAAATTTTAGCATTCGTTTCAACTTTCGTCAAAGTAAAGATTTTGTCACATTCTCGTTCTTCAGTGAAATGGCAGGCAACAATGACTTGCTTGGCATGCTTCAAGATGAAGATAAGCTTGATGGGACCAACTATCGGATGTGGCCTTACATGATGAAGCATGTTCTTGTTGCAAAACAAGTTTCGAACATAGTGGCAGATGTAGATCGAAGATCCGCAGGTTCTTCTACTTCAAAGTCTACCATCACAGATGGGGCTTCGTCTTCAAGTAAAGTGGTTTCTCCTTCTCCACCTACACAAGAGAAGCTTAGATGGGATGGAAAAGATGCTCAAGCTCATGCATTGATTGTGCTTTCTATGAAGCATCATATAGTTTCACACATTCGCTCATGTTCTACATCAAGATAGGCATGGGGAACTCTTGCTTCTTTGTATGTCATGTGTAATGAAGCACGTGTTGCATACTTGAGGAAGCAACTTGAGGATGTATGTATGGCTGAAAATGAGTCTATGGATGTGTATGTGACACACATCAAGGACTTGAAAGAGCAATTGGCAAACATTGATGAGATTATTCTAGATGCATCACTCATCTCTACATTGTTGAAAGGATTGTTAGAATCTTTTCAAAGCTTTTGCTACTTCACTCCGTTTGGTTGCAAAAGGGAATCCTAGTATGTATGAATTTGATGAGGTTGTGTCTCTTCTTCTGCAAGAAGAGCAATCTAGAGTGAATAGGAGTGGTTTGATTGAGGGAACACAAGCACTTGCTATCTCACAAAAGGGGAAAAGGAAGTATAGTTCAGCTTTGGGTTCATCAAAACCAAAGCCTCAACCTTCCTCTTCCACTCATTTATCTAATGATGCTGATTTGCAAAAGAAGAAAAGATGCAAATATTGTCGGAAGGTCGGTCATACTATTGATGAGTGTAGAAAGCTTGCTAAGCGCAATGAAAAGAAGAAGGAATCTGGCATGTCTATTGCTGAAATTCAGCAAATGCAAAGAATGATGAAGCTAACATGGCTCAAGTTTTTTGGGCATGTATTGTTACATGTCATTATGATGCATCTTTGCATTCTAAATGTATGGTTGTGAGTGAGACTAATTTGGATTGGTTCTTTGATAGTGGTGCTTCAAAGCACATAACATCATGCAAAAGATTTTTGCATCTTTGAAAGATGCACCCAAAAGAGGACATGTGGTGTGTGCAAACAATGACTCTTATCCTATCATTGGAGTAGGAGAAATTGAGCTTATGGCTACAAATGGAAGTGTGATTCTCTTGAAAAATGCATTGTATGTACCCGGTATCAAGAACTTAATTTCAGTTCTGTTGATTGCCAAAGTTGTACTTCATGTACACTTTGTTGATGATAAGTGTATGGTTCATGATTTCAGCAATGGGGATAATATCGTGATGTCTGGTACATTATGTAATGGTTTTTATCGCATGGATATATACAAGAGGGCTACCTCGAATGCCTTGGTTGCTCATACTTCTTCCATGGTTGAAATGGAGCTTTGGCATGCTTGTTTTGGTCACTTGAACTTCAATAGTTTGTCTTACTTGCAAAAGAAAGACATGTTATTGGTTTGCCAACACTTGAGTCCATTGAAAAGCATGCATGTGAACATTGCATAATTGGCAAAATGCATGGTGCTTCTTTTCCAAAAGATAGTCATATACACACTACAAGAAAATTGCAGCTTGTTCATAGTGATGTATGTGATCCCGTCAAGAATCCATCTTTTGGGAAGCATGTATATTTTGTTATCTTCATTGATGATGCAACTCGCTATACATGGGTGTATCTTATGAAAGTAAAGAATGAGTTATTTTCTTGCTTCAAAGCATTTTTAGCTATGGCTGAAATTTTTTCTTCACAAAAGCTCTTGACTCTACGCATCGATCGTGGTGGTGAATACATGTCACATGAGTTTAATGCTTTTCTTCATGAAAGAGGTATTTCACACCAATGTACGATGCCATATACACCTCAGCAAAATGGTGTTGCCAAGCGTAAAAATAGAACTCTTCTTGAAATGGCACGATGTATGGTTAAAGGAAAGCAGCTTCCTGATAAGTTTTGGATGGAAGCAATAATGTGTGCAAATTATGTGTTGAATCGCTACCCTACAAAAGCATTGAGTCATCACTCCTTATGAGGCTTGGAATGGACATAAGCCTATGGTTAGTCATATGTGCATGTTTGGTTGTTTGGCATATGCTCTTGCGCCATCACAACAACGTCACAAACTTGATGACAAGGCAAAGAAATGTATATTTGTTGGTTATAGTGTTGAAAGTAAGGGATACCGTTTGTATCATCCATCGATGAACATAATTACTGTGAGTCAAGATGTGGTATTTGCTAAAAATTTAGTTTTCCCTCTACTTGAATGCAAAAAACATCCAATAATTAGCTCACAAGATGTGTTTCATACACTCATGTCTTTGTTCCAAAATGATCCGCTTGACTATGGCCATGTAGACCAGCAAACTTAGGTTCAAAGGGCTAAAAAAATTCCAGCAAAATAGAGCTAAAAATGTAAAGAATTTCCAGCCAAACATGGCTGAAATTTTTCAACCAAAAATTATCAGAACTGCTGGAAATTTCCAGCCACATATGACTGAACATTTGCGTCAAAATATGGCTGAAATTGAGCATGAAATTCAGCCCAGGCATGATATACATGTTGATGATGTATTACATAACGAACGCATGTCTATCAAGGTTGCACAAAATATGCCAAAGTCGCTGAAACAAACTTTGTAGGACAACAAATTGAGTGCACCTTTACTTGGTAGAACAAGATCAAGCTTTCGTCATGCATCAAGTAATTTTATGGATTATTATATAATTGCAATAGCATGTAATTAGCTGCCCATCGAGGTTGGAAAGTACATCAGTTGGACATAAAAACAGCTTTCTTGAATGGTGATTTGCAAGAAGAGATCTATGTCAAGCTACCTCTTGGATTTGCCATGAAAGGGAAAGAGCATATGATTTGTCGCTTGCATAAAGCCTTGTATGATCTCAAGCAAGCTCCACATGCATGGTATGACAAAATCCATAAGCACTTGATTGCTCTTGGCTTCACATGTAGTCCAATTGAAAGCACACCCTATCTACGCAAAGATGGGGCTGATCTTACAGTGCTTGTTCTTGATGTCGATGACATACTCTTGACTAAGCCATGTGATGCAAAACTTGGCATTCTTATGGCTGATTTGCAGCATACTTTTGATGTCACTTATATTGGTCTTAAACTACTAACTTGGCATCCAATTTGTATCCGTTGAGGGGGGATTGTTATGCATCAAGCAAAGTATGTTGAAAAACCACTTTAGCGTTTTGACTTTGAGGGTTGCAAGCCAGTTTCCACACCAATTGAGACAGGAGTCAAGTTCTCAGTTGAGAATTCTTGATGTATTTGACACTTTCCTTATCAGCAAGCTATGGGATGTCTTATATATGCATGCAACACAAGGTCAGATATACAATATACAGTTTCCCAGTTGAGTCGATTCATGCATAGCCCTGGCTCTAAGCATTGGAAAGCAGTGAAACGTGTGTTTAGATATCTAAGAGGCACGTTGAGCTTAGGTCTCTTTTATGGCAGAGATACGTGTGTTTAGATATCTAAGAGGCACGTTGAGCTTAGGTCTCTTTTATGGCAGAGATATTCAACCATGCTTGCATGGTTTTAAAGATAGTGATTGGGCCGACTGTTATGATACTTGAGTGTCCACTAGTGGTAATTGTTTTTTCCTTGGAGACTCATGCATATCTTGGTTGAGTAAGAAGCAACCTACAGTGGCGACATCGAGTTGTGAAGTTGAGTACAAGGTAGTTTTCATAGCTAGTGGAGTGTATATTGTTGAGTTGCCTATTGATAGATCTTTGCATGGAGATTGTTGTTGCTATGCATATTCTCATTGATAGTGAGAGTGCATTGGTTGTTGCACGAAACCCAATGTTTCATGCACGGACCAAACATATTAAGATGCATTATCACTATGTGAGAGCGCCTTCATGTAGGAGATATTGATTTGGTATATGTGCCTACACAAGATAATGTGGCAGACATATTCACCAAAGCTCTTCCACGAGAAAAGTTTGAAGCTTTTCGCAAAGCTTTAGGCTTATTACCTTGTGGGGGTTGATCTGTCACTCCCTGTATGTGTTCACATCATTCGCTACAGGGGGGTTTGTTAGACTTATGTGTTCCTCGAGTAGCTTTGATATGAAACTTTTCCCTATACATGGGCACTTCTTACTCTAGTGCTAGATGGAGGTTTTTTTCCCTTGTTACCAAATACATGATTCACTCATGTATGGTGATACTTTGTAGTTAGGGATTTTATTCAGCTCTTACTTCAATTCAGTTCATCATCAATAGAGAGAGCTATTCCAGCCATCCGTCTTCTCGGTGTGTCTTTCTGTGTTTGTGCTCCTTGTGTGTGCTTCTCGTGTGTCTCTCGCACTACTACACACACCCAACAAAATATTGGTTTCTAAAGCTCTTGAGAGTGTAAGGCAAGGGGGAGATCATACCATGGGGGCTCGCACCATGAACTGGCCTTTTATGAGTAATCATTACCATGGATAACATACCTCTCAAATATTGAACAATTTGGACAAAACACCTATGCCATTGCATTCAAAAGATGCCATTGCATTCAAAAGGCCATCTATTTAAAATAGGGCACTTGCACATATGTGGGGCAATCGCAGGTATGGACTTTATTTTCTAGATTCGTGGCCTGAGGCATGTATAGCTGATGGGGTGAAGTTAGGGAAGAGGATGCTTTTCATGCTTTTCTTTTGTCACTCAAAGGCATGTATGACTAAAGGGGTCGAGAGCAAGGATGGCTTTATTTTTTTTGCCTCGCCACATGAAGCGTGAAGGATTAAAGGTAAGGGAGGTCCAGTTTTCTTTTTTTTTTAACCAGTTTGAGATGACAGAAGTTTCAGAGTGTGAAGAGATAGCAAGGAAAGAGAGCCTGCAACAGATGGGCAAACTAAGAGACCGAGGCAAGGAAGAGGAGATAAAGAGAGTAAAATATATGGAAAAAGGGGATTCCAAGAGTGGAAATTGAAGGTAAAAATAGTGAAAATGCCAACGATGTTAATAAAGAGGGATGAAAGGTAAAAAAGAATAGAAATAAAATGTAAGATTTTAACTGATTTTTCCATAACTTGAAGGGTGACTTAGGAATTGCTTCAAGGTTGTTTTGAGGCCTATAGAAAGTGGCTTTGAAGGTCACAAAAAGGCAAAATATAGCAAAATCAAGGTAACCAACCTCATGCACCTCTTACAATGATCAAGGTAGAAGGAGAGGGATCAGACACCACACCCATATTAATAGACAGTATTGAAGATGTTGACTCGATAGTGGAAACAGGGATGACATTGTTTGCCCTGCATGAGAGTGATTTCATCAAGCAACCTCTAAGAGAAGACACTGATATAGGCCCTTCCCACCAAAAATCCTTATATAGCAACATACAGATGAGTATGTACTCAATGGTTACTCTTGCAAAGGACGTGGGAGAGGAGCCTATACATTTCCTCAAGATCTATGCTTGTCAGTGAAGAAAAAGCTACATTATTTGGTTCCTCACCAATGGCAGTTGGAGATCTCTCTACCAACACTGGTTCCAACCACTACCTCCCTACACTCGTGATGATCACTGGAGCTGTATCACCTCCACAAGAAATACACATGCTACGAAGATTAATCTTCGTATCAAAGCCATGTCTTGACCATTCTCATCAATCACAAGATATCCACCTATGGATGCAAGTCTTAATGCAGATGATCTCCACAATGCACAAGTTCATAGCCTATGAAAGAGTTATGGAAGCACAGCAACAATTGATTGATCATTTAAAAAGCAAGTCTCAACACTGATGCAAACAAACAAAGAGTTAACCAAGACAACGAAGAAGCAAGGAAGACCTGTGCAATCAATGAAAAAAGTAAATAAAAATGGAGAAGCATGCAGGACATGACAACAACAATTGGTGACAAAAAAAGAAAGGGAAATCTGATCTGTCAACATATCAATGCCCTCATGGAAGCCCCAGATCTACTGCAAAGCCAATATGCTCACACATGGAGTATTTACAGATGCAGCTGTTGATCCTATAAAGACTCCTCAAGCCTCAAGAGAAATGATCACTAACATGGTGATCATCTATGGTGACTTGGAAGAACAGTTACTAGCGAAAGAAGAGTTCAAGCAGTTGAGAGCACAACTGGCTTCAAGAAAGCCATCACTAAGTGCCCAGGCCATCGAAGTGGGAACCCAAGCAACTCTATCTGATGAATCTCATGAGCAGGATGAGCCAGTCACACCAAGAACAAGTACAACTGCTTGAAAAGTGTTTTTAGACAAATCAAGGCTTGATCCAACCACTATAGAACCAGAAGGAGAAGAAGCTCTATCCCCCACTTAAGGAGATATACTACCAAAGTGTGTAATTTGGTAGATGCTAATCAAGAAAAAAGATGTAGAATAGTACAAGAACCATGGCCCCAATTGAAGATAACATCTAACATTCAAAGCTGCCTCAAATCATCACTAAGGAAAGGTGCCAGGATGATGGAGCCACACCATCCAATCAAGATTATCAAACCACAAGCATTGCAGTACATCACAGAGAGGACAAATGGAACTTGATAGGTACTTGTTATCAAAATAGCCTTGGTGACTATACAGTACCTTGAGAGCACAATCATGAATGGCAAAGACATCTCTAGGGTCCCAACCAAACTGTAAGTAAATCGGGAACAATGCTCCTATATGTATCAGATCCAATCCAGTTTATTGTCCAATAGGAAGACGTACACCTCGACAATTCACAATCAGGATACCCAATAACTCCACTTGTGCAGGATAGGTGAAGTACCCTATACATTGTCGAGCCACCACAAGGTGAGACCTCCTCACTTCAACAATTCACAATCAAGATACCCAATAACTCCACTTGTGCAGGATGGCTGTATTGTTGAGCCACAACAAGGTGAGACCACCCGGTCAAAATACATGCTAAACACCTTTACTAGAGGACAAAGTTGCTACATAACATGCCAGAGCCCACATCTGATATGCTGGTGAAAAGATTAAATATGCTAAGGATATGCCTAACCTCCTTGAGGAATTTCGGGGCATCATATCTACAATAAGGCTGACCTTTTGATCTTTGGAAGATTCACTGACAAACACTATATACTTGTTTTGAACAGTTTCTGTATGAAATCCCTAACTGATGTCTCTTTTACTACGGGGATGGTAAACTCTTTATATAAATGGATCCTCTCAGTCCATATCCTCTTTCAACTTTGTGAATGATATCCTGATGCTACATTTAGGACCTCGAGACATATCTTCCATTGATTATCTCTGCTCAAAAGGTCAGCCCACTTTCTGACGATAATGTCCAAATATATCTTGGCTTTGTTGTAAACTCACTTATTGCATATCATAAGGAACAATAATAAGCCCTTCCTTATTCAGGCTGATCATCTACATTGCAGGTCAATGATACATCAATTTGCAACTAAGGGAAGGGCCGTATGCATACAGTGCCTGCTTTTGTGAAGGAGCCTTGGATGGCACTTTCTTGTTTGGGAGTAAAATCCAGTTTTGCTATTCCTGTTTGCTGTGATTTTATCAACCTTCACAACAGAACCTATAGATTTCAAATGCCCCCATATGGTTTACCACATAAGATTCTTCCTTTAAGCATTGGGAATTTCATTTCAGTTCATTATTCCAGCCCTCCAAAATTGATATGACAAGATGATCAATATATCACCTTCTTTGACATCCAAAATTCAGCCTCAAACACATCGCTGTATTGAAATGAAGTTTGTACACTATTTACCAATGTGTATACAGATTACATCACTATTTTCAATGAAAATGTGATGAATATGCTTTAACCCATGCAGAAAAAAAAACAACATAAATGTAAACTACTTTAAAGTATATCCTTCATATAATAGAACCCAAAGGAACACCAATATGGTCAGACAACTACCTTTGAATCATAACTATATTAGAAGACTCATCCTGATGATCGCCTGTAATATGACCCTCACGTGATAATCAACATATCTTCAGGAAACCATTAGAACAGATTATTAATTCAAGCTCCAAAATATGGAATTCGCAAGGGGTTTTATCTCTACTGTTTCACTTACAGACTATTCCATACTGAGTTACAATAATAAGTACACCCAGGAATACTTTATTAAAAGTTTGTTCAAGAAAATTTGATCTTCTGGCAAACAAATTGTTGCCAATAACCCTGCAATTACAACACCAAGTCCCTAGGACTGTAACATGTAGAATGGGGACCATTTCATCTGTGCATATACCTTGGTGCATGCATTATAGACTTTCAATAGTTCTAAAGCATGAGAGAAAATTTGTGAACTGAATGACTGTCCTGTGCAGTCAGTATCTAACATGCAAATTATATGCAATAGGCAGGCCAGGTATTATAATGCAGCTGCAGGTAGCTTGATGGATGCAATAAAAATAAGCTCAAATCGTAGCTCTTAGGCATGTTATAAGGGCTACTATACTATCATCTCCATAGCACATTAATGTGTTCAGTGATTTGCAGGTGACGGCTGGGTAGTGCTATGAAGATAAAACCCATGCAGATAAAATCCAGGCTCTAGATATCATAATGTTAGACCACCCAAACAGAGCGTGAAATGCAGATTGGCATCCTGGTCAACTTAAATGAATTCATCTCGCATCTTATACATCCGGAGGGAAAACACATCATAAAACTACTTCCATACCTTACACATTTCACACTCAACATCTTTCCCTAATAGAGTCCAGAACATGTCATTGCTTTGACACAATTACATCAAGCCAAAAAATAAAATCATATTAAGCCACAATCGATGTACTTTGAATACAGGTTTACGATATCAATCACTTGACACAAATAAAAATCATTGAAAGTAAAACAACAAAAATATCTCATCTTGGAGCACTACAAGCACCAGCTCAGTCGGAGTCCCCAGGAATAAGATAACATTACATCAACCATTCAATGTCTTTAATAATCTAAATTATTGTGCCCACAAGCAAAAATCCCTGAAAATAAAACAAATACAACACACCTATGCAAAAGATAATTACATTCACCATATGTCATTTGTAAATTTATTTAAAAATGCCACACTGGTGCTTGTTAACTTCAACGAAAAACTCTTTCAACATATTTAAGCAACCTCGTATGGCAACAGAAATACCCACACCCAAAAATAAAGATGATCGATGTTGAGAAAGTAACCCTTCCTTAAGAGGGAATAATCTCAATTTCCAAGTAGAGCATAATGAGCCAAAACTGAAATCCTGAATCAAATACCTTACAAATTCATCAAGCAGACATACCACGAGATAACTATTCTCTCTAAAAACTCACTTGTAAATACAAGCAATTATCACGTTGTCAGCTCCATGATAGCACTGACAATATCACCATCAGCATTCCGTAAAGCTTTAACAGCCTTTGACCTTGACACACCAGCCTGTGTCATCACAAGCTCAATATCTTTAGGCTCAACACCAGTTTCATCAACCTCTTCATCTTCATCAGCTTCATTTGCTGTCGAAGCTTCTGCTTTCGGGATTCCATGGGCATGAGCTGGAGCTTTAAACTGTTCTGCTGCTTTAGTTTGCAATTGTGAGCTCAAGTCTTCAATCTTTGCCTCCCCAAAGATGATGTAGGTGTCTGAAGCTGGACTCTTGAACACATCAGGCTTGGACATAACAAACAATATCTGATCATATAACCAGAAGAAATACCAGCTTAATATCTTATTGTTCAGTATTATTTCAGAAAGGGAAAAAAACTAATTTTAAAAATAACTCACGTTCTTATTGCGCTTAATGGTAACTCTTGTGACTCCCGTGACAGGCTTCATGCCCAACTTTTGCATTGCTTTCCTGCTCTTTTTCTCACTCCTGCTCTGTTTTGACCTGCCATTTATAGGGTTCCCATCGGCTAGAAAAGCAAATTCACTCAATAAGAACAAACAGAACGGTCTGAAGTAAATACTGGACAAGTTTAACATAAACAATGAAGACCCAGTGCACAATCTGTACCATCATGAGCCTCCTCTAATTCAGCTGCATCATCCTCGTCATCATCATCGTCATCATCGTCATCATCATCGTGGTCCTCAATAACAGGATCATCCTGTGAAAAACCCAAAACACACAGAAAAGACTTTTACATTTCATAATCTTGTCAATTACACAGGGCACTCTAGCCAAAATAAAAACAATAAACACATAGATTGAGTGTAAATTGAAAAATGAGCAGTTTCAGCAATAATTCTTCAGTTTATCATTTATAGGAGCCCTGAATCTTTATATACTACAAAGAAAAAACCAATCATCCAAGCTTTCAAACAGAAAATCATGCAAAGGCAATATATTTGAACAGGTAACAACATACTCAACAAAATAAATCAATTGCACCATAAACATATTAATGAAATTGTACCATTCATCTCAACAATCACATGACGCCATTGTAGTTGCTTGATGTTTAAAGACAAACATACAAGTAACCACAATGTCTAAAAATGAGTTAGATCATAGATAAATTATTGAAATTGCACCATTCATCTTAAAAATCACATGAAGCCAATTGTAATTGCTTGATGTTTAAAGACTAACATACAAGCAAATGATACATAGCTCATAAATTATAAGCGATGTCCATGAAATGAAAAACAAAGCTTTGAAAATAATCACATGGTTATAGATGTTTTCATCTGAAAACTATGTCAAAAAGTAAAATATGATCAAAGCATAGTCATAGACCAAGTAAAATAATTTCAAGCGGCTCATTTTCAAAAGATTGCACATATTTTGAATCTTCCACAAGCAACCTGGATTCTCCAACACTAATAATTACTCAGAATGCAATGCGGGTTTGTCTCATAAGACCAAGCCAAAGGACAGAACAATCGACATCTGAGGCAGAGAAACGGCCACAAAGTATAACACACGGAGTATGTGAAAAGAATCACAAGTCACAACAAAAACGCTGCTGGAAGCCAACTACCAGATCAAGATTGCAGGCTAAGAATGACATAACATACCAAGGTACAAAACATTAAGAATTTTTTTTCACGTGTAAACAAACTGCTGCAAATATATGGCAACCCTTCACCAGAAACTTGAAAGGAAACAAACCACACGACATAAATTTGGAGGAATACCCATTAAAACTAGGTGAATAGCATAAAGATCAAAATAGGCACTTTCTTGAAAAGAAGGACGCATAAAAGCAAAAGTAAATAAACAGATAAATTAACCAAAAAGTTGAAAATAAAGCAACATTAATTCTTTTTATAAAAAAAAACAAAAAAAGAAGACAATCACTAGAGACAACTAGGTTCCATAAGCAAAGAGACTTAAAAGCTAAACATAAAATAGGAACAACAGATCCCAAAAGTATCTAATGTGCTATGGATTTCTCCATACAAATGGCTACTTCCACAAGAATAGGAAAATGATCGATGAAGAGGCGCATAAGAACATTATAAAAACGTGTAAATCTATTTTCAAAACAAAGCCCTACTACTGTGCTGGGAAGAAAGAAAAGATCAAACTGCCAAACGCACAAGAATTTTAAAATCATCTTACTGCAGGACCAATAAAGGAACACCAAGTTTGTGTTGTCTGAAAATACATAATTCAAGATATAATTGCCACAAAAGAAGTCGAGAGAAAAAAGTAGGAACCCTTACATTGCAACAAAAATAGATGGGACAGATATGGAGGAACAGACAATATCCCAAACAGAAAATATCATATTATCTCTGCCTCTGTACAAATAAGATTAAAAAGTAATCTCGAACATGCCAAAAGCCTACGAAAACAATCCAGATGCAGCCGAAATTCCTGCAGACACCATTTTCCCACAAAAAACCTTTTATTCTAACAGGGAAAAAACCAGCCATAGCCACTCCAATTTCCTTGACTATCGCTCGCAAAGATCTTAAATTACCTTTGTAAACCTACGAAGGCCAACGCAAAAGGCATTATCCAAAACCTAAAAACGTCTGCTTTGAAGAAACGGGAGCAGCAATGCTGAGCACAAAATTTCTGACCATTATGAATACTCCGTGGAACGTTTAACAAGAACAACCAGGATCGCTTTCGTGCAGTGCCTCCGGTAGCATACACTATATGATTTCATTCAGACGTACTTGGCTAACGTCTTCCAAACATACGAAAAGAAAGAGAACCCTTACGTTGAGCTTTTGCTGCTCAAGCTCGGCAATAAGCTCTGCAGCATTCTGGGCCGTCATGGCTGCCACTGTTGATGCGTGCTGATCGGATCAGGACTCGGGAGACTCCGGAGAAAGTGATTCGCTAAATTCTTCTCTTCACCTTCACATTTCACACGCGTCCGTCAGGACTCGGAGGGATCCCTTTTGCTCATCTCCTTCCGCAAGGTCCTAAAGTACAGTCCTTAGGGCCAGATGAAAAGAAAATTGCGCATATTAAGGTGTTCTCTTTTTCAAGGAATTCGATATTGCACTCTAGTCTACCTCTTAAAGTCTATCCTTCTATAGACTTGAACGTGAAATGAGGGCTTCCATAAGATGTTTTAAATGAGACCCCTAATCTCGAGTTCCTCGCCCAAAGGCCACCCTCTACTTCTAGGGAATGGACAAAGGTAGGAAGGAGAGCTTGGAGAGCTTGGAGAGCATCTACATGAGACATGCTTGGTGCATTAGGATGAAAATATCAATTCTGGAATGTACTATGACTACGATGAATTTGAATCTCACATGCAAGTCTTGCTTATGAAATCAACATGGTATTTGTGTTTGGTTGGAATATATTCATCTTTGTATCCTATACAAATTGCACTACATGTGTGTGCAAATTATCAACTTATACACCAACATTCTTGATAGCTACTTCAAAGAAATTTGGAAAGATATCATCAAGGTCTTAATGAGGGAAAATATGGTTGAATTTAATATCAAATGGCTTGAAGCAATAGGTTATCTATTCGTTATGGGATATGGGAGGTTCCATAGATATTATATCCCTTCACTTGTAGACATGTGCTTTCAAATTGATGTAAGCTCATAAAACGTAGGCAATAAATGTCAAGAAGGAGATAAGACGAGAGATATAGAGTTCTTGCAAGCACACAAATTCATATACAAGAAGGAGAGACCACACGAAAATGGAGACAACAATAATAATAATCATCTTCTTCTTCTTCTTCTTCTTCTTCTTCTTCTTCTTCTTCTTCTTCTTCTTCTTCTTCTTCTTCTTCTTCTTCTTCTTCTTCTTCTTCTTCTTCTTCTTCTTCTTCTTCTTCTTCTTCTTCTTCTTCTTCTTCTTCTTCTTCTTCTTCTTCTTCTTCTTCTTCTTCTTCTTCTTCTTCTTCTTCTTCTTCTTCTGCTTCTCCTCCTTCTCCTCCTTCTCCTCCTCCTCCTCCTTCTCCTCCTTCTCCTCCTCCTCCTCCTCCTCCTCCTTCTTCTTCTTCTTCTTCTTCTTCTTCTTCTTCTTCTTCTTCTTCTTCTTCTTCTTCTTCTTCTTCTTCTTCTTCTTCTTCTTCTCCTTCTTCTCCTTCTTCTCCTTCTTCTCCTTCTTCTCCTTCTTCTCCTTCTTCTCCTTCTTCTTCTTCTTCTTCTTCTTCTTCTTCTTCTTCTTCTTCTTCTTCTTCTTCTTCTTCTTCTTCTTCTTCTTCTTCTTCTTCTTCTTCTTCTTCTTCCTCCTCCTCTTCTTTCCTCCCCCTCGTCTTTCTCTCCTCCTCATCCTCCTCCTCCTCCTCCTGCTCCTCCTCCTCCTCCTCTTCTTCTTCTTCTTCTTCTTCTTCTTCTTCTTCTTCTTCTTCTTCTTCTTCTCCTCCTCCTCCTCCTCCTCCTCCTCCTCCTCCTCCTCAAGTCAAGTATTTTCAAGGATAACTGATAGTAGAGTTCAACTATTGATTTAATTCTTCTCTAACCTTACTCTTTGGGAATGTAGTCTTGCTCCTCTGAGCTTTTTGCCAAGTAAATGAGAAGAAGCTCGTTCAAAGGAAAGAAAAATTTAAGTGTTCTGCATAAATAAGGAACTAATAGAAATGGTTACTATATGGGCTTCCATTTAAAGAGTCTCTCTGTGCACTTAGCTCTTCCTTGACTCTCAAAAAGGAGCCAAGTATCGGATAAGGATTTGATGCTTCTAAGCTCCTTATCTTTTGTATTTCCTCACTTTTCATAAGCACATCTATTCTCTTCAACAATGAGATATTACATTTTTTCTCCCTCCTTTCCACAAACCTTACTACATACCTATAGAACCCTATGCAAAAGGTTGGGGCGAGTAAATCATAATGCTGATGATGCAAAGTCTAGCACAATCGATATGGATGATCTTCTATCTCAATTCCTAAAATTCCAACAAGAGGATAGACTATAGGAGCTCTCAACTCTCTTCATGGGCGATTAACCAAGCCATTTGTATTTTTTGATGGAAAAGATGTGTCCAAGTTTTGCAAAGAACTCAAACTTGAGGCGAAGTACCTAAGTGTTGCTCTAATGCCTATGATGGACTATAAGCTATGTGATATCTTTATCAACATGTCTCAAATCACTCTATGTGATCAACTCATGCAAATAAAACAAATGATATGCGCTCAATATGAAGCGGCTCTCCTCAAGAGGTTCATGCTAGATGACATGGATAAAGTGACACAGACATCCTTCCTAAAGTGGGTCCATGATTCTAAGGACCAACAATTTACGGAGATTAAAAGAGAGCTTTTGCAACAATTCGATGCATAGAATACTGATTTTCAGCAAACAATAGACATTTCCACCAATTGCACTAGGGATTTACCCCCATTTCAAAGACATTTGTGCAATTAGAATTGCCATTAGTGTGATGGATTATGAGTTGAAATTTCAGCATTCGCTTCAGCTTTTATTGAAGTAAATATCTTGTCACATTCTTGTTCTTTAGTGAAATGGTGGGCAGCAATGACTTGTTTGGCATGCTTCAAGCTAAAGATAAGCTTGATGGGCCCAACTATCCAATGTGTTCTTACATGATGAAACATGTTTTTGTCGTGAAATAACTATGGAACGTAGTGGTAGATGTAGATCGAAGACCTACAGGTTCTTCTACTTCATAGTCTACTATCACAGATGGAGCTTCGTCTTCAAGTATAGTGGTTACTCCTCCTCCTACACAGGGGAAACTTAGATGGGATGGAAAAGATACTCAAGGTCATGCATTGATTGTGCGTTCTATGAAGCATCATATAGTTCCACACGTTCGTTCATGTTCTACATCAAGATAGGCATGGGACATGAAACATTACGACGATGTACACAAAGAGATTATTCTCTTTTTCCTCCCAACCATATGCCTCTATATAGCTCTCTCCAAGGGTCTACCCACTATAGCAAGTGGATACTAACCATCCAAGTGTCGGCCATGTAACTATATGTGTGCCAAGTGTCCTAGTTGACTCCAGTTAACTCAAGTGGATGCTTCTAGAAGGCTATAGAGCTCTTTGGGTAAAACACTCTCCCACGTCTCTCATAGGAATTGAACCCAAGACCTCTTCCTTATAATCCATATGACTTAACCACTAGGCCAAGCACCTTCGCTTGTCTAGAGAGCATGAGCACCTTTTCTTAAATCTACTCTAAAGACTTCTGCCCAATACTTGAATGACCAAACGATGTTTGATCTCAGATCCGTCTAAACTTGTCGGACCCTCATGTCATAAGCTTCCTTTATGACATTCTTGCCCCTCTTGGAAAACATTTTCATCCTAAAAAATAAAGCTATATAAATACTCCAGGCATCCCCCGAGCTTCATGTACAAATTGTACATAATCATCTCTATGTATTGTTGGAGTTAGACGTCTGCGGAAGCACACGAACAGCACAAGGAAGAAGAAGAAGCTTGGAGCCCAACACACAATACTGAATGTATTACTAGAGAATGTACAAAGATAAGTAGCCCATTAGGGGAATAGGCGTATATACAAGCCGAGGGGGAAAAACCTCCTAAAGAGGGAAAAAGTGCCCCGGTGGTCCTAATGTGTTCACACACATAAGTACCTAAATATATCAACAAATCCCCCCTGGGAGTGATGCGGTGAACAAGGGGCTGGCACTCATGTATAAGGAAGTGCCAAGCTATGTGGAAAGCTTCAAACTTCTCCCTAGGTAGAGCCTTCGTGAAAAGGTCTGCAATGTTCTCTTGTGTGGGCACATATGCCAACCTGATCTCCCCAGCAGAGAACCTCTCCCTGACATAGTGATAATGCACCTCAATGTGCTTAGTGCGAGCATGGAACACAGGGTTCCTCGCAACTTCCAATGCGCTCTGACTCTCAATGAAGATGGTGGTGGTAGAAGTCTGACCAACACCCAAATCAGCCATAAGGCATCTGAGCCACACACACTCAACAGTCGCTGTGAAAGCTTCCCTATACTCAGCCTCACAACTGGAAGTGGCCACAGTAGACTGCTTCTTGCTCAACCAAGATATACATGAGCTAGCAAGCATGAAGCAAAAGCCACTAGTGGACACACGAGTGTCATAGCAACCAGCCCAATCGGAGTCAGAAAAAGCATGCAAATCAGGCGGTAGTGATCCCCCCTTGGGATAAAACAACCCAAGTAGTCGAGTACCACTCAAATAGCAAAAGATGTGCTTAACTGCCTGCCAATGATTGACTCCAGGGCAATGCATAAACCTGCTCATTTGTGAGACAGCAAACTGAATATCTTGCCAAGTAATGCATAAGTAAATCAAGCATCCAATAGCCTGCTGATAGAGAACAACATCAAACGCATCTCCAGCATCATGAAGACACAATCGTAAACCTGTCTCCATAGGAGTGGCAATAGGCTTACAGTCTTCAAGGCCAAAATGCTGCAATAATGTGTCAATATATTTGGTTTGACACAAAGCCATTCCACCATCAACTTGCATAAATTGAATGCCCAAATAGTGATGCAAATGCTCCAAATCAGACATCTCAAATGAAGCATGCAAATCAGCCTTAAAATCAGCAATATGCTGTTGGAGATAGATGTCTGCAGAAGCGCGTGAACAACACAAGGAAGAAGCAAAAGCTTGGAGCACAAAACACACAATACTGAATGTATTACTAGAGAATGTACAAAGATAAGTAGCTCATTAGGGCAATAGGCATATATACAAGCCGGGGGGAAAAAACCTCCGAAAGAGGGAAAAAAGTGCCTCGGCAGTCCTAGTGTGTTTCACACACATCACTACCTAAATATATCAACAAATCCCCCCTGGGAGTGATGCGGTGAACAAGGAGCTTGCACTCATGTATAAGGAAGTGCCAAGCTATGTGGAAATCACTCCACAAAAGGAAGTAAGCCCAAAGCTTTGCGGAAAGCTTCAAACTTCTCCCTAGGCAGAGCCTTCGTGAAAAGGTCTACAATGTTCTCCAGCGTGGGCACATATGCCAAGCTGATCTCCCCAGCAGAGAACCTCTCCCTGACATAGTGATAATGCACCTCAATGTGCTTAGTGCGAGCATGGAACATAGGGTTCCTCGCAACTACCAATGCGCTCTGACTGTCAGTGATGATGGTGGTGGGAGAAGACTGGCGAACACCCAAATCAGCCATAAGGCGTCTGAGCCAAACACACTCAACAATCGCTGTGAAAGCTTCCCTATACTCAGCCTCACAACTGGAAGTGACCACAGTAGGCTGCTTCTTGCTCAACCAAGATATATGTTGGTGGATTCTTAGACAAGAAGGAGTTTGAGGGTTTGTAGGAGAAAAGGGAAGAAACAAGAAGAGATAATACACCTGGAAGCTTCTGCCGATTGATTACAGTAAGAAAATTACAATGTTTGAAATACAAGACAAGCCAATACCTCTCTGTGCACAATTCCACAGAGTGCCCAATTACAAAATACCCAATATCCCAAAGTCTTCTTGCCGCCGGCCTCCTCTGCACCAGACCTCCACCTGCTTCAAGCTTATCCTTGTGCACACCTTGCACCAAGCTTCCACAAAGGAGGAGGAGTGAATACCTTCTGTCGGCACGCGCCCACTGCAATGGGACCTTGAGATACTTGGGGGGACTAGCTTAGCACTCTCTGCACAATCCCTTAGGTACTCCCAATGCACTCCTTCACTTCCACTTCTCTGCGTCGCACGCTGGTGACTCTTGCACTTCTCTCCCTTGCTTCCTTAGACTATGCTCTCTTGCTTACTCTAAGATTGGTCCAAGAATGGCCCTTGCCTTGCTTTGAGTGTGCGGATCACGTGCGCTCCTAACTGCCATGGTATCTTGGTGCTCACTTTGATGTCCCAAGATTGTCCTCCCAAGTGGCAGCCAACGACTCACTGTTTTGTCCTGTAGTGACTTTAGTCTAAAACCAAAAATTTTAATGGGGGGCCATACTTTCACCTGTGCATACACTTTGCCGCTTCACATACCTTCATGTTTCCTTTTAAGTCTTCACTTTTGCACATAAGAGGGGGTTCACCTGAACCTTCCAAAACACTTTAAAACACCCTTTGAACCTTAGGGAAATTAGAGAAAATACCTCTGCAACCTGCAACCCATTTTCTCCAATTTACCCTTTGTGGACAATTCATTGTGCACTACCTGTGCACTTTGACACCTGCACTTACACACTTTGATTTTGCACCTGTTGACTTTGACCTTGACCTTATTGACATTGACCAGTTGACTTTGACCAGTTGACTTTGACCAACATGACTTTTATGGGCTCAACAATATACATGAGCTACCAAGCATGAAGCAAAAACCATTGGTGGACACACGAGTGTCATAGCAACCAGCCCAATCTGAGTCAAAAAAAGCATGCAAATCTGGCGGTAGTGATCCCCCCTTGGGATAAAACAACCCAAGTAGCCGAGTACCACTCAAGTAGCGAAAGATGCACTTAACCGCCTTCCAATGCGTGACTCCTGGGCAATGCATAAACCTGCTCATCTGTGAGACATCAAACTGAATATCTGGCCAAGTAATGCATAAGTAAATCAAGCATCCAACAGCCTGCTAATAGAGAACAACATCAAATGCATCTCCAGCATCATGAAGGCTCAATCGTAAACATGTCTCCATAAGAGTGGCAATAGGCTTGTAGTCTTCAAGGCCCAAACGCTGCAATAATGTGTCAATATATTTCGTTTGACACAAAGCCATTCCACCATCAACTTGCATAAACTGAATGCCCAAATAGTGATTAAAATGCCCCAAATCAGACATCTCAAATGAGGTATGCAAATCAGCCTTGAAATCAGCAATATGCTTCTCAATAGGACCAGTGAGCAGCATGTCGTCAACATAGACAACAATGATCAGAAGCACATCATTAGCACGCTTAACATATAAGGTGCTTTCAGTTGGACTGTTCTCAAAACCATGTGCAACAAGATAGGCATGTATCTTCTCATACCAAGCACGTGGTGCTTGCTTTAAACCATATAATGCCTTCTTTAACCTGCACACCTGGTTTTCATGCCCTTTCTGTACAAAGCCACGGGGCTGAAAAACATACACTTCTTCATGCAAGCCACCATTCAAAAATGTTGTTTAAATGTCCAACTGATGTACATTCCAACCATGATGGGCTGCAAGTGCACAAATGCTCCGAACAGTAGTCATACGGCATGTAGGTGCAAAGGTCTCATCAAAATCAATGCCTCTTTCCTGCGCATAACCCTTTGCAACAAGCCTAGCCTTATACCTGTCAACTGTACCATTAGGTTTACGCTTCAGCTTGTATGCCCACTTAGTGCCAATGGCCTTCTTGCCAAGACACAAGTCACATAAAGACCATGTACCATTCTTCAGCATCATATTCAGATTGCATAGCAGCCATCCAATTTTCTGAATTCTGTGCTTCATCAAAAGAAACACGCTCATTCTCATCATAGAGACTAGACGCAGCCATAGCATAGCAATCTGATGCAAAGGACGCACTATAAGAGCCTAAACGAGTACGATATGACAAAGGTGCATCTAACTTGCTATCACGCAAAGTCTGCACCAGCCATTTTGGCATAGTTTTAGCCTGCTCAATATCAGCTCTCTCATCAACAAGTGCATCATGTAAATCTGCATCAGAAATGGAATGATCTGCATCATCATATGAAACCTGCAAAGGCTGAGAAGTTGCCTCATTAGGACCAGCACTAGACTGTCCACCTGTAAAAAGAGGCATAAAAGTATCATACATGTCTTTGGAGCTAACAGATGTCTCCTTAGTACATGAAAGCAATGGCTGAATAGCATCTTCCACAAAGATAACATCACGGCTAACCAGAATGTGTTTCATCTGTGGATGATAGAGACGATAGCCTTTACTTTCAGAACTGTACCCAACAAATATACATTTTACTACCTTATCATCCATTTTTCTGCGATGTTGTTCATGCACTAGTGCATATGCCAAACAACCAAAAACACGTAGATGAGCAACAGATGGCTTGCGGTCATGCCAAGCCTCATATGGAGTGATAGACTGCAGCGCTTTAGTGGGACACCTGTTCAGTACATATGTTGCACACATGACAGCCTCAAGCCAGAAACTATGTGGTAAAGCCTGACTCTTGACCATGCACCTCGCCATCTCCATGAGTGACATGTTCTTTGGTTCAACAAATCCATTCTGTTGAGGTGTATACGGCACTGTACACTGGTGTTTTATCCCACGTTCAGCCAGAAATGCATTAAAATCAGAAGACATATATTCCCCCCCTCAATCAGAATGGAGGGTGCCCATTTTACATGCTAACAGATTTTTAGCCAAAACCAAAAACTGTTTAAAGCACATGAACACTTTGGACTTTACTTTGAGTGGATATACCCATGCATGCCTGGAAAAATCATCAATGAAATTCACGAAGTAAATGTAATTTCCAAAAGAGGGTGTCTACATAGGACCACAGACATCACTATGTACAAGTTGCAATTTCTGTGTAGGCGGAACTGAACCATCTTTTGGAAAGGAGGAACGCTGCATTTTGCCCAAAATACAGCCTTCACAAACATGTTTTCCAGGTGCCTCAAGTTTGGGCAAAGAGGACACCATTTCAGATTTCTGCAGGCGTAGCAAACTAGCGAAATTCAGATGACCAAAGCGTGCATGCCAAAGCTTTGCATCTGACATAGCCTGAGAATCATTTACTGCACATGCCAAATCATTTTCAGATTTTTCATATTCTATGAGCTTATACAGCCTACAACATAAAATGCCAGAAGCAATAATAACATCGCCATTTGACAGATCATGAACTGTACATCTGTCATCAACAAATTTCACAACCAAGCCAATCTTGGCTAATGCAGAAACTGATAACATATTCTTCTTGATCCCTTGCATAAATAAAGCATCTGCAAAGTGAAAGAACTACCATCAGCAGTAGTCAAATGATCTTACCAACTCCCATAACAGGATAAGAGGAGTTGTTGGCGCATGTAACAGTATTCCCTGTAGGGGCAGGCTCGAGTGAAGAGAAGAAACTGTGCTGCGAGGTAATATGTTTGGTCACCCCACTGTCAAAGTACCAAACATCTGAGTCTACTGCAGACATACATTGATCATGAGAAGATGGGTCAAAACTACAGACAGTAGTAAACGCCCATTCTTGTTCCTGCACAGGATTTGCAGACTCTGTTTTTGGTGTAGAGGCCTCTGCAACAACCATTCCAGCCTCTTTCTTCTTTGCCTCTTTAGCAGCGAGTTTTGGATAGTTCTTTATGATATGATCATTCCCTTTACAGTACTTACAAAACAATTTCTGCTTTTCTGATTTCTTCTCATCTTTATCTTCCTTCTTCGAATATGCAGAATTAGCAGATTTTTGCTTACTACTTGAAGAGCTCCATTTTCCTTTGCCCTTCTGACTAGCTAGGAAAGCTTGATCTACAACTCGCATAATGGACCTGTTTTGCCTGGACTGATCTTCTTGCAACAAAACATAGACTAACTCCTCAAATGACAAGGCATTTGGATTGCCTTTCATCATCAACCGAAGAGTAGAAGCAAAACTCTGATATGAATGAGGAAGACCATTCAGAACGGTCTGCACAAGTGAGCTATCTGGTATAACCTCATCAGCAGAAATCAATCGTTCCTTCAAGTCTTTGATCTTTGTTAGGAAACTGTCCATAGAATCACCTTCATTCATGTGCTCACACTCCAACTGTTTTCGGAGGTAAGCAACACGAGCCTCATTCCTAGCTTGGCACAATGTGGTAAGTGTATCCCAAGCATCCTTAGCTATTCTGCAAGAGCGAATATGAGGAATAATGGCACGTTTGACAAACAAAGGTTTCAATGCATGTGCTTGGGCATCTCTGCCATCCTAACGAATCTGCTCTGCAGTAGGTGCATCAGAAAGAGAAGCACGAATAGGAATCTGCGGAATATCATCTTTGACACCATCTTCATCAGCTCCAGCACCTGTATTTGCAGTACCTATAGTCAGAGGTGTAACAAGACGTCTTTCAACACCCTGCACAATGTTCTACAATCCTTTTGCAACCAATACATGTCGCATCATATAAGCTCATAATGGGTAGTTGGCACCATCCAACTTATCCTCAACAGCCAACATACGGAATACATCACTGCTTTCAGCCATGGCCGGTGACTAAAATACCTTGATGCAAAAAATTGATTGTATCTCAAAAAGTTGAACAGAACTGCCCCAACGAATTCTGCTAAACCTGTAGCAGACTTCGAGATGCTTATACAGGCAAATAGAAACTGGTATATACCTTTGGCACAAAAAGACAAAATAGCCTGCACAAGCGCTGTGATAATGCGTTCAGAGGCCGAAACGAGCTCAGATCGCGATTTCGACACCACATAGCAAAGCTGTTTTGATCTCTCAAACACGCTAAGTATGATCACCAAATTTCGTGCGAATTTGAGGCTGCAAACGGAGGAGAGTCGACGGCGCCCTAGATGAAGCAATGACCTGCTCTGAACCAATTGTTGGAGATAGATGTCTGCGGAAGCGCGCTGTGGTCGCGATCCCAAATTGAAGCACGAGAATCAAATATGACGCATCTGTTTAAAGTCATCTGGAGGTTGATGCATCTAGATGATGGGCAATCGTGGGGGTAGTCCTTAACACATTAGAGGCACGACCACTTGATGCTTGAGATCCATGCTCGTATTGGTTGTGTGAATGATCTTGTCAATTGTTCGTCTTGATAAGCAACTTTGTATTATTACCTATGGGAATGATAAGAATCATCAAGGTTTGGGATGCTATTAGTGGTAGTTTCCTTTTTGAAGGTCATGAGGCTCCACTATATTCAGCATGTCCTCATAATAAAGAGAATGTTAAGTTTATATCTTGAATGGCTATAGAAGGTGGACATATATAGAAAAAAGGCTACGTGCAGGACATGGGGGGATGGCATAGGCATGTGGTTTGCACTTGATTCGGGGTGAAGGGGAGCTAATTATGAGCTATCGAAGCAGGAGGCACGCAGTCGAGGAGAAGATCCCCATCAGAGAAAAGCCTTAAGTGAATTCTACAGAGGAAAGTACGGCATACACGCATAGCTATGGTGCAAGGTTCAGATAGTGCGGGAGAGACTTGTTTCTATGAAAAGCATCTTGGTTAGTTCTTGCTTGCAATCCGGCATCATGCAGCATGAATTCAAGGCTTATTGATCTCTGTACGTTGTGCATCATCCGTGGAAGAAGCAAGAAGAAACACTATTGAAAAGGGAAACTATTGAGCTTGGTGAATGGGGAAAAAAAAAAAAAAGATTTTCTCTCTCATCGGAATGAAGTTTTAGGGCCGTGAAGTTTGTCCAGCTCAGTCCACGTGAAGAGGATCAGACAAAGTTTATTGTTAATCGAGCCAAGAAGGATGCAGCTGGTTGGCATGTGTGCTCAAGAAGGATACTGCCCTGACTGTCTGCATATAAGGAAGATAATTGTTTACATATCTTCATCTCGAAAAGTATAGTTGAAAATGCTGGGAAGTGCAACTCTACCTTGTAAGTCATTTCTTTTTTATGTTGATGTTAGCACGGTTACGTTGTTAAGGCAAGAGGAATACAAGATTGACCAGGAGGTACCTACAGCATGATAAACTGTAGATCAATTTACATGCACATGAATGAATTTTCCTATTCTAAGTGAAAAATCCGTCCTTCGGCAGAACTCATGGACTGCGCTATCTACGATGGCATGTAGAATTGTTCACGACCTGCTAGTGAAAAGCTTTTTAATGCAATAAGCCATTTTCTTTCTTGTTTGAAATTGCACAACAAAACAAATGCGATTAACTGCTGTAGTAGAACAAAATTGCTTGTCCAGCACTCGGGCTATGTGATGTATATCTCCAAAGTCTGTTCTGCATTAGAAGGTGCACAATTTGAACCTGTAAACTAAGGAATTGGTGAAGTTTTTTTTGTGACCATATACTCACTTGAATACAAAAACTGTTTAGTTTTGAGATTGAAGCAGCTCAATCACCCTGTTTCCCGTCGGTAGTGATGTGCAAGAAGTACAACAACAGGAACTATCTTCTGTGATCTCCATCACAATCTTAAGTGTAGGCCTAGTGGTAAAACAGATGCTCCATCAGGAAAGGCATGCTTTATAAAACAGCAATTGGCTGAAGTTTTAAACGAAAACCACGAAATCCCTGAACGTTGCCGTAGAAGTGATGGGAAATTCTGGCAGTGCTCAAAACAGGCTATGCCAGGTTTCGTCAACTATGAAAATCATCGTAACCGACAAAAGAGATCAAACAAACATCTGAAAGGTGCTAACGCTAGAGCAACAAAAGTCACATTAGCTGTGGAGTGTCATGCAACCACAGTAAAAGTAGAAAAGGACATGAATGATTCCTCCTTTTGTAGCCCTTCCAGGAATAGTGTGCTCATGCATTTATGTAATCTGATTGCCAAAGAAAGAGAGCTTGATATGACTGTGTTTAACGACACTTGTGAGAAAAATATACAAGGTAACAGAAGATGAACTTTCAATGGTCATAGTGAATGCGAAGGTCGTAACTCTAGAAATGCATTCCAGATTGGTACTACGGAAGATGTAGACAGATTTATACTCGCGAACCGTAGTTCAAAAACTGTTGAATATGGTCTATCGTCTCGAACTCGTTCTGATTCTGAAGTAAAGGTCATTGTGAATGATTTCGATCTGTGTACTCTGGCTGATGTTAGGAAAGAAGGTTCAATTGCATGGAAGATGAACTTACTGAAATCACCGAAACATCCGTAGTAATTAACAATCACATTTCACTCCATAAGGTCTCCATGAGTAGCGGAAAATTTCCTCACGTCACATGACATGACCACACAAGAAAATAATTGCACTCAAAAAGAAAATTGAGATTAGTTGTAAACTAATTTATGTACGAAAATGCAAATATGAATCCTCGAAGTTTAGGAACAGTGACTTAGGAAATAAATCACATTTGATTGAATCTCAAGGACTACTAAAAGATCAGTAAGTGTTGCAAGTGGCAAGGCTTCTCAAGTTTGTGATAAGAGATTGCATATGCATGTTGGGAACTTTACCGCCTTTGCTTCTATGAATGTTCCAAGTCTTCCTAGTGAAGACTAACTTATTTTTCACCCTCCTTTCTACGAACCCTCTCGACATACCTGGTGAACCCGACGTGAAAGGAGGGGGTGAGTGAGTTATAGAGCCACAAAGATTAGCATAATCAAAATGGAAGATATCCTAGCTCAATTCCTACGCTTTCAAGAAGAAGATCGACGTCAAAAAGCCATCCAGTCGCTTCATGACCGTTTAATCAAGCGATGTGGGTTTTTTGATGGCAAAAATATATCCAGGTTCTGCAAAGAATATGAACTCGAGGCCAAATACCTAGGTGTCGGATTAAGTCCGATGACGGAAAAAGAACTATGCGAAAACTTTATCTATGTGTCGGATTACGACGTGCGAGACCAAATAATGCAAATAAATCAAACGACATGGTCTCGATACAAAGCAACACTCCTTAGGCAGTTTATGCTAGAAGACCTCGATAAAGTAAGTCGTAGATCTTTCCTGAGGTGGGTTCATATACCCAAAGATCAGCCAATTCTTGAGATCAAAGAAGAGTTTGAGCGACAATATGATGATCTTTCTGAGCAGGATAAGAGGTGCATAAGTCATGAAAGGGTTTCGTTGTTTCTTCGAACAATCGATGTTAATGCCCGAGAAGAACTAATTCCGCTTCTACAAGATATAGACTCGGACTCGGGGCTCATAGAGGATTGGATGCTCGTCCATGAAGCTGTGATGAAATATGTAAAGAAACAACAAACAATTGAGAAACTTCTAAATGATTGGAGAACAGATCTTCAAACAGATGAAAATTATAACCATGTTCCAAGCATTTTACCAATCGTGGATAATGTTCAAGTCCATGAGGTTGTAGAGACCCAATTTGGGCATGAAATAGATATGCATGGGCTTGATATCCATAGTGATGATGGGAAATATGAAGAAACTTCTAAAAGTGCGATTGATATAACCTCAAAGGTTACAAGGTGCCAAGAGCCCCTAGACTTCTTTACAATGATTACATCTTTAGGTGCCATAAGTGGACAAAGCCCGAAGATGGGAGGATCAAAGGAGCAAGTGGAAGCTAATCAAAATCAAACCAAACTAAACCAACATCAAACCAAACAATCAATAAACATGAAACAAAACAAAAACCAACAAAACCCAACAAGAAATCAAGATGAAGCTTCCTCTACTCCGATAAACTCCTCACATCGAATAAAAGATAATCAAACAAATCAAGAAACATATCAAGATGCAAACAAAGAGATAGAGATATCTAGAAGGCTCATAGGTGACCAAATGGAGATAAAAGATGAGATACAAATAGAGAACCTAATAAATATGTCTGAAGATCGAGCTCGAGATGCATCCTTACGTGATGACATCGGGCAAGATGTGGAGTATGATTGGATGTCACTTGATGGTGATGATCCCCTTCTAACACAAGATTAGGATAGAACTTCTGATCTAATGACTGAATTACATGAAGAAACTCCCATGGAACATGATGTTGAATCTAAGGACCTGTCAATAAAAGATCCGATGGGTAAGAAAATGGATATGCAAGAATCCACATTATACATGCATAGAGAGATGCAAGAAAATGAACTTACTTATATGAAGGAGGACATGCAAATAATGAGTCCTCTAGAGATTGAAATGTGTGATGACGAAGATGAGTATGATGCTAATCTAAAGGATGTACAAATGATAAGTCCTCTAGATAGTGATATGTATGGCGATGGTGATAAGCATGATCCTAATCCTACCGATAGTCTAGATCAAGATCAAAATACTGATATTCTTTTGAGCGATGTCACATTGGACAAAGTTCCTACACATAAAAAAGAGGATAAGTTGGGTGGAGTTCAAAATAATGATACGTATGTGAATGATGTCACACTCCATAAAGAAAGAGATATGAATGATCATGAGAAGGATGAGAAAATACCATTGATCATTCCTCTAAGCACTGATATATATGTCAGAAATAATCGGGTTGATTTGAGTCCACACGTTGAAGAAATTGAGCATAAAGTGGCAGATGAAATGTTTATTGTGACATATGATAAATCTGATGTGTATATTGCATCAAAGGATATTCAATATAAAACTATTAAGTCAAACAATTGCATTGATAAAGCTCGAGCTGATTTGGATGCATATGTTGAGATTCTCATACATGATGAGATTCTTGAGCAAGAATCAGTGATTGAAGAATCAATGCTTGAAGAAGGTGGAATAAGTACATCCTTTGAAGAGAACGAGAAAGAATTGATGGAGATGGATGTAGAATCCTATGATGGCATTTTGGATAAAGAAGTTGAAGATCAAGATTTTGTTGATTATGAGGATATGGATTCTCTTCATGTTGGAGGAGAGATGATTTGGGATCATACCAATGATGAAGAATTCTTGGAAAGACTAGAGAAAGAAGCAGATACCATAATTGCTGGGGGTCAAGTAGAAAGGAATCATGATAGGTTGGAAGACAAAAATGATTATATATTATCATCCGAGCATGATGTTCACTTCTACTTGATGAGGGAATCCAATGAATCTACTCGAAACTCTCGTTCCAATGAAGAGACATGTTTAATTCAAGATGATACAAGTAGAGAAATTTCCCCAAATGACTTCAAATGTGAAATGGATGAAAATGAATCCTTAAAGGAACTTTTTGAAGATGGCTTAAGTTCATTAAAAATGAAAACTCTATATTTTTGTGCTCTTGATTTGTCCAGAGTAATCCCATATTATGCAAGCGAGAGTATTAAAAATAAAGACAACTATCCTCAAATGATTGAAACATGGGTTTTCAAATTTTCTAAGAGTTATGTATACCAAACAAGCCACCAAGAGATGGACAAGAAAAAGAAGTGGCTTGTACACATGTTTACCTTGTTTAAGAATTCTTTCTTGATTGATGCGATCCAAAGGTGGCTTCTTAAGAAGCACAGTTTCTTTGGTGACCATATATCAAGGGAGATGGGTCTGAAGGGAAAAACCCTAATAAATGAGAATTAATAATACCAAAAGGAAATTTGTAAATAAAAATGTATATAACTTGTGTTTTTTGCTTTAATCTTAAGATAGATAGAAGAAACCAAATAAAACTAAAAATGCAAGAAATTAAAGTGGGAACACCTATGGTAATGAATGCATGTTGGTGAGTGGTTTAAAGTCAAAATAATTCAAATAGATATTTTTAATGTTCAAATGAATGAAGTTTTTTAATACGCGATTCTTGAATGTGATGCTACTAATTTCTCTTATGCAGTTTTGAGAACAGGTGTTGATATGGAGCTTATCGAAGATCTAGAGTTTTGAGAGATTGTATAGAGGCAACCACTTTCGAGTTGCATGCTTATGTTTTATTGCAAATGGTTTTTGAAGTTCTTTC
Organism: Ceratopteris richardii; assembly: GCA_020310875.1. Classification (NCBI taxonomy): domain Eukaryota; kingdom Viridiplantae; phylum Streptophyta; class Polypodiopsida; order Polypodiales; family Pteridaceae; genus Ceratopteris; species Ceratopteris richardii. The sequence goes on along the minus strand of CM035431.1, from coordinate 53,341,362 downwards.
ATGGACTGCATATGTATATAATGTCATTTTGATGTGATGTTTCTCATGATTTGTTTAGTTTCTATGAGTGCAGGAATGATCAAGCGAAGCCAACGGAGATGATGACTAAAGAACAAAGTCGTGAAAATCTTTTTCATTAGCTATCGTGCTTTAACCCTCATCTTTTCTTTGCACCATCTTTGAGATGCATTGCATGCCAAATATGCATGTAAAAATATATAGAAAACACGTCTTTGAAATTCCGTAGAAGCACGTCCATCTGCACAATTAGATAGGTAAATATCATTGAAAAATAATAAAGCAAGTTTTGAGTGATAAGAGAGAATAGTTCTGAGTAAGGGAGAGTGATTGCATCTGTAAGAGAGTGGAGTTGTGAGTGATGTGAGCGTTGCTTAGATACCATAAAACCTTGATTTTTTGCACCATTTTGTTTCCCTTCATGCACCTAACACATGCATAAATGAAATGTAAAGAGCACGAGTAATATTTTGTTTAAAACCCATATTTGCACGAGTGATTGCACTTGTATTGAATTGTATATCCATGATGAAAATTGAGTGTAAATCCTCAACACCGAATTCCTAATACCTCCCCTATTTGCACCATGCTGTTTTTTATGCACTTAGAGTATGCATATGTAGGGCTCATTACATGGCCGTGCATAGGCACATTTGTTTTAACCCATGTACTTGAATTTTCACAATGATTTGCAGATACCAAGATCGATGCTGGTGCATCCGGAGGATGCACAGGTTCAGAGGGGGTGGATGTGGTCGCGATCCGAAATTGAAGCACGAGAATCAAATATGACGCATCTGTTTAAAGTCATCTGGAGGTTGATGCATCTAGATGATGGGCAATCGTGGGGGTAGTCCTTAACACATTAGAGGCACGACCACTTGATGCTTGAGATCCATGCTCGTATTGGTTGTGTGAATGATCTTGTCTTTGTTCGTCCTGATAAGCAACTTTGTATTATTACCTATGGGAATGATAAGAATCATCAAGGTTTGGGATGCTATTAGTGGTAGTTTCCTTTTTGAAGGTCATGAGGCTCCACTATATTCAGCATGTCCTCATAATAAAGAGAATGTTAAGTTTATATCTTGAATGGCTATAGAAGGTGGACATATATAGAAAAAAGGCTACGTGCAGGACATGGGGGGACGGCATAGGCATGTGGTTTGCACTTGATTCGGGGTGAAGGGGAGCTAATTATGAGCTATCGAAGCAAGAGGCACGTAGGAATGGAAATCTAACGAAGCTCTCTAGGGATTCACGTTTCTTCCAACTCTACGGGTTCTTCATTTAGTGGTATGCAGTCGAGGAGAAGATCCCCATCAGAGAAAAGCCTTAAGTGAATTCTGCAGAGGAAAGTACGGCATACACGCATAGCTATGGTGCAAGGTTCAGATAGTGCGGGAGAGACTTGTTTCTATGAAAAGCATCTTGGTTAGTTCTTGCTTGCAATCCGGCATCACGCAGCATGAATTCAAGGCTTATTGATCTCTGTACGTTGTGCATCATCCGTGGAAGAAGCAAGAAGAAACACTATTGAAAAGGGAAACTATTGAGCTTGGTGAATGGGGAAAAAAAAAAAAAAAGATTTTCTCTCTCATCGGAATGAAGTTTTAGGGCCGTGAAGTTTGTCCAGCTCAGTCCACGTGAAGAGGATCAGACAAAGTTTATTGTTAATCGAGCCAAGAAGGATGCAGCTGGTTGGCATGTGTGCTCAAGAAGGATACTGCCCTGACTGTCTGCATATAAGGAAGATAATTGTTTACGTATCTTCATCTCGAAAAGTATAGTTGAAAATGCTGGGAAGTGCAACTCTACCTTGTAAGTCATTTCTTTTTTATGTTGATGTTAGCACGGTTACGTTGTTAAGGCAAGAGGAATACAAGATTGACCAGGAGGTACCTATAGCATGATAAACTGTAGATCAATTTACATGCACATGAATGAATTTTCCTATTCTAAGTGAAAAATCCGTCCTTCGGCAGAACTCATGGACTGCGCTATCTACGATGGCATGTAGAATTGTTCACGACCTGCTAGTGAAAAGCTTTTTAATGCAATAAGCCATTTTCTTTCTTGTTTGAAATTGCACAACAAAACAAATGCGATTAACTGCTGTAGTAGAACAAAATTGCTTGTCCAGCACTCGGGCTATGTGATGTATATCTCCAAAGTCTGTTCTGCATTAGAAGGTGCACAATTTGAACCTGTAAACTAAGGAATTGGCGAAGTTTTTTTTGTGAACATATACTCACTTGAATACAAAAACTGTTTAGTTTAGAGATTGAAGCAGCTCAATCACCCTGTTTCCCGTCGGTAGTGATGTGCAAGAAGTACAACAACAGGAACTATCTTCTGTGATCTCCATCATAATCTTAAGTGTAGGCCTAGTGGTAAAACAGATGCTCCATCAGGAAAGGCATGCTTTATAAAACAACAATTGGCTGAAGTTTTGAACGAAAACCACGAAATCCCTGAACGTTGCCGTAGAAGTGATGGGAAATTCTGGCAGTGCTCAAAACAGGCTATGCCAGGTTTCGTCAACTATGAAAATCATCGTAACCGACAAAAGAGATCAAACAAACATCCGAAAGGTGCTAACGCTAGAGCAACAAAAGTCACATTAGCTGTGGAGTGTCATGCAACCACAGTAAAAGTAGAAAAGGACATGAATGATTCCTCCTTTTGTAGCCCTTCCAGGAATAGTGTGCTCATGCATTTATGTAATCTGATTGCCAAAGAAAGAGAGCTTGATATGACTGTGTTTAACGACACTTGTGAGAAAAATATACAAGGTAACAGAAGATGAACTTTCAATGGTCATAGTGAATGCGAAGGTCGTAACTCTAGAAATGCATTCCAGATTGGTACTACGGAAGATGTAGACAGATTTATACTCGCGAACCGTAGTTCAAAAACTGTTGAATATGGTCTATCGTCTCGAACTCGTTCTGATTCTGAAGTAAAGGTCATTGTGAATGATTTCGATCTGTGTACTCTGGCTGATGTTAGGAAAGAAGGTTCAATTGCATGGAAGATGAACTTACTGAAATCACCGAAACATCCGTAGTAATTAACAATCACATTTCACTCCATAAGGTCTCCATGAGTAGCGGAAAAGTTCCTCACGTCACATGACATGACGGCACAAGAAAATAATTGCACTCAAAAAGAAAATTGAGATTAGTTTTAAACTAATTTATGTACGAAAATGCAAATATGAATCCTCGAAGTTTAGGAGCAGTGACTTAGGAAATAAATCACATTTGATTGAATCTCAAGGACTACTAAAAGATCCGTAAGTGTTGCAAGTGGCAAGGCTTCTCAAGTTTGTGATAAGAGATTGCATATGCATGTTGGGAACTTTACCGCCTTTGCTTCTATGAATGTTCCAAGTCTTCCTAGTGAAGACTAACTTATTTTTCACCCTCCTTTCTACGAACCCTCTCGACATACCTGGTGAACCCGACGTGAAAGGAGGGGGTGAGTGAGTTATAGAGCCACAAAGATTAGCATAATCAAAATGGAAGATATCCTAGCTCAATTCCTACGCTTTCAAGAAGAAGATCGACGTCAAAAAGCCATCCAGTCGCTTCATGACCGTTTAATCAAGCGATGTGGGTTTTTCGATGGCAAAAATATATCCAGGTTCTGCAAAGAATATGAACTCGAGGCCAAAATACCTAGGTGTCGGATTAAGTCCGATGACGGAAAAAGAACTATGCGAAAACTTTATCTATGTGTCGGATTACGACGTGCGAGACCAAATAATGCAAATAAATCAAACGACATGGTCTTGATACAAAACAACACTCCTTAGGCAGTTTATGCTAGAAGACCTCGATAAAGTAAGTCGTAGATCTTTCCTGAGGTGGGTTCATATACCCAAAGATCAGCCAATTCTTGAGATCAAAGAAGAGTTTGAGCGACAATATGATGATCTTTCTGAGCAGGATAAGAGGTGCATAAGTCATGAAAGGGTTTCGTTGTTTCTTCGAACAATCGATGTTAATGCCCGAGAAGAACTAATTCCGCTTCTACAAGATATAGACTCGGACTCGGGGCTCATAGAGGATTGGATGCTCGTCCATGAAGCTGTGATGAAATACGTAAAGAAACAACAAACAATTGAGAAATTTCTAAATGATTGGAGAACAGATCTTCAAACAGATGAAAATTATAACCATGTTCCAAGCATTTTACCAATCGTGGATAATGTTCAAGTCCATGAGGTTGTAGAGACCCCATTTGGGCATGAAATAGATATGCATGGGCTTGATATCCATAGTGATGATGGGAAATATGAAGAAACTTCTAAAAGTGCGATTGATATAACCTCAAAGGTTACAAGGTGCCAAGAGCCCCTAGACTTCTTTACAATGATTACATCTTTAGGTGCCATAAGTGGACAAAGCCCGAAGATGGGACGATCAAAGGAGCAAGTGGAAGCTAATCAAAATCAAACCAAACTAAACCAACATCAAACCAAACAAACAATAAACATAAAACAAAACAAAAACCAACAAAACCCAACAAGAAATCAAGATGAAGCTTCCTCTACTCCGATAAACTCCTCACATCGAATAAAAGATAATCAAACAAATCAAGAAACATATCAAGATGCAAACAAAGAGATAGAGATATCTAGAAGGCTCATAGGTGACCAAATGGAGATAAAAGATGAGATACAAATAGAGAACCTAATAAATATGTCTGAAGATCGAGCTCGAGATGCATCCTTACGTGATGACATCAGGCAAGATGTGGAGTATGATTGGATGTCACTTGATGGTGATGATCCCCTTCTAACACAAGATTCGGATAGAACTTCTGATCTAATGACTGAATTACATGAAGAAACTCCCATGGAACATGATGTTGAATCTAAGGACCTGTCAATAAAAGATCCGATGGGTAAGAAAATGGATATGCAGGAATCCACATTATACATGCATACAGAGATGCAAGAAAATGAACTTACTTATATGAAGGAGGACATGCAAATGATGAGTCCTCTAGAGATTGAAATGTGTGATGACGAAGATGAGTATGATGCTAATCTAAAGGATGTACAAATGATAAGTCCTCTAGATAGTGATATGTATGGCGATGGTGATAAGCATGATCCTAATCCTACCGATAGTCTAGATCAAGATCAAAATACTGATATTCTTTTGAGTGATGTCACATTGGACAAAGTTCCTACACATAAAAAAGAGGATAAGTTGGGTGGAGTTCAAAATAATGATATGTATGTGAATGATGTCACACTCCATAAAGAAAGAGATATGAATGATCATGAGAAGGATGAGAAAATACCATTGATCATTCCTCTAAGCACTGATATATATGTCAGAAATAATCGGGTTGAGTTGAGTCCACACGTTGAAGAAATTGAGCATAAAGTGGCAGATGAAATGTTTATTGTGACATATGATAAATCTGATGTGTGTATTGCATCGAAGGATATTCAATATAAAACTATTAAGTCAAACAATTGCATTGATAAAGCTCGAGCTGATTTGGATGCATATGTTGAGATTCTCATACATGATGAGATTCTTGAGCAAGAATCAGTGATTGAAGAATCAATGCTTGAAGAAGGTGGAATAAGTACATCCTTTGAAGAGAACGAGAAAGAATTGATGGAGATGGATGTAGAATCCTATGATGGCATTTTGGATAAAGAAGTTGAAGATCAAGATTTTGTTGATTATGAGGATATGGATTCTCTTCATGTTGGAGGAGAGATGATTTGGGATCATACCAATGATGAAGAATTCTTGGAAAGACTAGAGAAAGAAGCAGATACCATAATTGCTGGGGGTCAAGTAGAAAGGAATCATGATAGATTGGAAGACAAAAATGATTATATATTATCATCCGAGCATGATGTTCACTTCTACTTGATGAGGGAATCCAATGAATCTACTCGAAACTCTCGTTCCAATGAAGAGACAGGTTTAATTCAAGATGATACAAGTAGAGAAATTTCCCCAAATGACTTCAAATGTGAAATGGATGAAAATGAATCCTTAAAGGAACTTTTTGAAGATGGCTTAAGTTCATTAAAAATGAAAACTCTATATTTTTGTGCTCTTGATTTGTCCAGAGTAATCCCATATTATGCAAGCGAGAGTATTATAAATAAAGGCAACTATCCTCAAATGATTGAAACATGGGTTTTCAAATTTTCTAAGAGTTATGTATACCAAACAAGCCACCAAGAGATGGACAAGAAAAAGAAGTGGCTTGTACACATGTTTACCTTGTTTAAGAATTCTTTCTTGATTGATGCGATCCAAAGGTGGCTTCTTAAGAAGCACAGTTTCTTTGGTGACCATATATCAAGGGAGATGGGTCTGAAGGGAAAAACCCTAATAAATGAGAATTAATAATACCAAAAGGAAATTTGTAAATAAAAATGTATATAACTTGTGTTTTTTGCTTTAATCTTAAGATAGATAGAAGAAACCAAATAAAACTAAAAATGCAAGAAATTAAAGTGGGAACACCTATGGTAATGAATGCATGTTGGATGAGTGGTTTAAAGTCAAAATAATTCAAATAGATATTTTTAATGTTCAAATGAATGAAGTTTTTTAATACGCGATTCTTGAATGTGATGCTACTAATTTCTCTTATGCAGTTTTGAGAACAGGTGTTGATATGGAGCTTATCGAAGATCTAGAGTTTTGAGAGATTGTATAGAGGCAACCACTTTCGAGTTGCATGCTTATGTTTTATTGCAAATGGTTTTTGAAGTTCTTTCATGGACTGCATATGTATATAATGTCATTTTGATGTGATGTTTCTCATGATTTGTTTAGTTTCTATGAGTGCAGGAATGATCAAGCGAAGCCAACGGAGATGATGACTAAAGAACAAAGTCGTGAAAATCTTTTTCATTAGCTATCGTGCTTTAACCCTCATCTTTTCTTTGCACCATCTTTGAGATGCATTGCATGCCAAATATGCATGTAAAAATATATAGAAAACACGTCTTTGAAATTCCGTAGAAGCACGTCCATCTGCACAATTAGATAGGTAAATATCATTGAAAAATAATAAAGCAAGTTTTGAGTGATAAGAGAGAATAGTTCTGAGTAAGGGAGAGTGATTGCATCTGTAAGAGAGTGGAGTTGTGAGTGATGTGAGCGTTGCTTAGATACCATAAAACCTTGATTTTTTGCACCATTTTGTTTCCCTTCATGCACCTAACACATGCATAAATGAAATGTAAAGAGCACGAGTAATATTTTGTTTAAAACCCATATTTGCACGAGTGATTGCACTTGTATTGAATTGTATATCCATGATGAAAATTGAGTGTAAATCCTCAACACCGAATTCCTAATACCTCCCCTATTTGCACCATGCTGTTTTTTATGCACTTAGAGTATGCATATGTAGGGCTCATTACATGGCCGTGCATAGGCACATTTGTTTTAACCCATGTACTTGAATTTTCACAATGATTTGCAGATACCAAGATCGATGCTGGTGCATCCGGAGGATGCACAGGTTCAGAGGGGGTGGATGTGGTCGCGATCCGAAATTGAAGCACGAGAATCAAATATGACGCATCTGTTTAAAGTCATCTGGAGGTTGATGCATCTAGATGATGGGCAATCGTGGGGGTAGTCCTTAACACATTAGAGGCACGACCACTTGATGCTTGAGATCCATGCTCGTATTGGTTGTGTGAATGATCTTGTCTTTGTTCGTCCTGATAAGCAACTTTGTATTATTACCTATGGGAATGATAAGAATCATCAAGGTTTGGGATGCTATTAGTGGTAGTTTCCTTTTTGAAGGTCATGAGGCTCCACTATATTCAGCATGTCCTCATAATAAAGAGAATGTTAAGTTTATATCTTGAATGGCTATAGAAGGTGGACATATATAGAAAAAAGGCTACGTGCAGGACATGGGGGGACGGCATAGGCATGTGGTTTGCACTTGATTCGGGGTGAAGGGGAGCTAATTATGAGCTATCGAAGCAAGAGGCACGTAGGAATGGAAATCTAACGAAGCTCTCTAGGGATTCACGTTTCTTCCAACTCTACGGGTTCTTCATTTAGTGGTATGCAGTCGAGGAGAAGATCCCCATCAGAGAAAAGCCTTAAGTGAATTCTGCAGAGGAAAGTACGGCATACACGCATAGCTATGGTGCAAGGTTCAGATAGTGCGGGAGAGACTTGTTTCTATGAAAAGCATCTTGGTTAGTTCTTGCTTGCAATCCGGCATCACGCAGCATGAATTCAAGGCTTATTGATCTCTGTACGTTGTGCATCATCCGTGGAAGAAGCAAGAAGAAACACTATTGAAAAGGGAAACTATTGAGCTTGGTGAATGGGGGAAAAAAGAAAAAAAGATTTTCTCTCTCATCGGAATGAAGTTTTAGGGCCGTGAAGTTTGTCCAGCTCAGTCCACGTGAAGAGGATCAGACAAAGTTTATTGTTAATCGAGCCAAGAAGGATGCAGCTGGTTGGCATGTGTGCTCAAGAAGGATACTGCCCTGACTGTCTGCATATAAGGAAGATAATTGTTTACATATCTTCATCTCGAAAAGTATAGTTGAAAATGCTGGGAAGTGCAACTCTACCTTGTAAGTCATTTCTTTTTTATGTTGATGTTAGCACGGTTACGTTGTTAAGGCAAGAGGAATACAAGATTGACCAGGAGGTACCTACAACATGATAAACTGTAGATCAATTTACATGCACATGAATGAATTTTCCTATTCTAAGTGAAAAATCCGTCCTTCGGCAGAACTCATGGACTGCGCTATCTACGATGGCATGTAGAATTGTTCACGACCTGCTAGTGAAAAGCTTTTTAATGCAATAAGCCATTTTCTTTCTTGTTTGAAATTGCACAACAAAACAAATGCGATTAACTGCTGTAGTAGAACAAAATTGCTTGTCAAGCACTCGGGCTATGTGATGTATATCTCCAAAGTCTGTTCTGCATTAGAAGGTGCACAATTTGAACCTGTAAACTAAGGAATTGGCAAAGTTTTTTTTGTGACCATATACTCACTTGAATACAAAAACTGTTTAGTTTTGAGATTGAAGCAGCTCAATCACCCTGTTTCCCGTCGGTAGTGATGTGCAAGAAGTACAACAACAGGAACTATCTTCTGTGATCTCCATCACAATCTTAAGTGTAGGCCTAGTGGTAAAACAGATGCTCCATCAGGAAAGGCATGCTTTATAAAACAGCAATTGGCTGAAGTTTTGAACGAAAACCACGAAATCCCTGAACGTTGCCGTAGAAGTGATGGGAAATTCTGGCAGTGCTCAAAACAGGCTATGCCAGGTTTCGTCAACTATGAAAATCATCGTAACCGACAAAAGAGATCAAACAAACATCCGAAAGGTGCTAACGCTAGAGCAACAAAAGTCACATTAGCTGTGGAGTGTCATGCAACCACAGTAAAAGTAGAAAAGGACACGAATGATTCCTCCTTTTGTAGCCCTTCCAGGAATAGTGTGCTCATGCATTTATGTAATCTGATTGCCAAAGAAAGAGAGCTTGATATGACTGTGTTTAACGACACTTGTGAGAAAAATATGCAAGGTAACAGAAGATGAACTTTCAATGGTCATAGTGAATGCGAAGGTCGTAACTCTAGAAATGCATTCCAGATTGGTACTACGGAAGATGTAGACAGATTTATACTCGCGAACCGTAGTTCAAAAACTGTTGAATATGGTCTATCGTCTCGAACTCGTTCTGATTCTGAAGTAAAGGTCATTGTGAATGATTTCGATCTGTGTACTCTGGCTGATGTTAGGAAAGAAGGTTCAATTGCATGGAAGATGAACTTACTGAAATCACCGAAACATCCATAGTAATTAACAATCACATTTCACTCCATAAGGTCTCCATGAGTAGCGGAAAAGTTCCTCACGTCACATGACATGACGACACAAGAAAATAATTGCACTCAAAAAGAAAATTGAGATTAGTTGTAAACTAATTTATGTACGAAAATGCAAATATGAATCCTCGAAGTTTAGGAACAGTGACTTAGGAAATAAATCACATTTGATTGAATCTCAAGGACTACTAAAAGATCCGTAAGTGTTGCAAGTGGCAAGGCTTCTCAAGTTTGTGATAAGAGATTGCATATGCATGTTGGGAACTTTACCGCCTTTGCTTCTATGAATGTTCCAAGTCTTCCTAGTGAAGACTAACTTATTTTTCACCCTCCTTTCTACGAACCCTCTCGACAGCGCGAACAGCACAAGGAAGAAGAAGAATCTTGGAGCACAAAACACAAAATACTGAATGTATTACTAGAGAATGTACAAAGATAAGTAGCCCATTAGGGCAATAGGCGTATATACAAGCCGGGGGGAAAAAAACCTCCTAAAGAGGGAAAAAAGTGCCGCGGCGGTCTTAGTGTGTTCACACACATCACTACCTAAATATATCAACATATGCTTCTCAATAGGACCAGTGAGCAGCATGTCATCAACATAGACAACAATGATTAGAAGCACATCATTAGCACGCTTAACATATAAGGTGCTTTCAGTTGGACTGTTCTCAAAACCATGTGCAATCAGATAGGCATGTATCTTCTCATACCAAGCACGTGGTGCTTGCTTTAAATGATATAATGCCTTCTTTAACCTGCACACCTAGTTTTCATGCCCTTTCTGCACAAAGCCACGGGGCTAAAAAACATACACTTCTTCATGCAAGTCACCATTCAGAAATGTTGTTTTAATGTGCAACTGATGTACATTCCAACCATGATGAGCTGCAAGTGCACAGATGCTCCAAACATTAGTCATACGGCATGTGCAAAGGTCTCATCAAAATCAATGCCTCTTTCCTATGCATAACCATTTGCAACAAACCTAGCCTTATACCTGTCAATTGTACCATCCGGTTTATGCTTCAGCTTGTATATCCACTTAGTGCCAATGGCCTTTTTGCCAAGAGGAAAGTCACATAAAGACCAAGTACCATTCTTCATTATAGCATAATATTCAGATTGCATAGCAGCCATCCAATTTTCTGAATTTTGTGCTTCATCAAACGAAACAGGCTCATTTTTATCATAAAGACTAGATGCAACCATAGCATAGCAATCTGATGCAAAAGAGGCACTATGAGAGGCTGAACGAGTATGATATGACAGAGGTGCATCTAATTTGTTGTCACGCAAGGTCTGCACCAACCATTTTGGCATAGTTCTTGCCTGCTCAATATCAGCTCCCTCATCAATAAGTGCATCATGTACATCTACATCAGAAATGGGATTATCTACATCATCACATGAAACCTGCAAAGGCTGAGAAGTTGCCTCATTAGGACCAACACTAGACAGTCCACATGTAAAAAGAGGCAGTAAAGTATCATATATGTCTTTGGAGCTAACAGATGTCTCCTCAGTACATGAAAGCCATGGCTGAATAGCATCTTCCACAAAAACAAGATCACGGCTAACTAGAATGCGTTTAGTCTGTGGATGATACAAACGATAGCCTTTACTTTCAGAACTGTACCCAACAAAAATACATTTAACTACTTTATCATCCAATTTTCTGCGATGTTGTTTAGGCACTAATGCATATGCCAAACAACCAAAAACACGCAGATGAGCAAGAGATGGCTTGCGGTCATTCCAAGCCTCATATGGAGTGATAGACTGCAGCACTTTAGTGGGACACCTGTTTAGTACATATGCTGCACACATGACAGCCACAAGCCAGAAATTGTGTGGTAAAGCCTGACTCTTGACCATACACCTCACCATCTCCATGAGTGACCTGTTCTTTCATTTAGCAACTCCATTCATTTGAGGTGTATACGGAACTGTACACTGGTGTTTTATCCCACGTTCAGCCAGAAATGCATTAAAATCAGAAGATATATAAACCCCCCCTCGATCAGAATGGAGGGTGCCCATTTTACATGCTGACTGATTTTCAGCCAAAACCAAAAACTGTTTGAAGCACATGAACACTTCGGACTTTGCCTTCAATGGATATACCCATGCATGCCTAGAAAAATCATCAATGAAAGTCATGAAGTAAAGATAATTCCCAAAAGAAGGTGTCTGCATAGGACCACAGAAATCTCTATGTACAAGCTGCAATTTCTGAGTAGCCCGAACTGAACCATCTTTTGGAAAGGACGAATGTTGATTTTGCCCAAAATACAGCCTTCACAAACATGTTTTCGAGGTGCCTCAAGTTTGGGCAAAGAGGACACCATTTCAGATTTCTGCAAGCGTAGCAAACTAGAAAAATTCAGATGACCAAAGCGTGCATGCCAAAGCTTTGCATCTGACATAGCCTGAGAATCATTTATTACACATGCCAAATCATTTATAGATCTTTCATAGTCTATGATCTTATATAGCCCACGACATAAAATGCCAGAAGCAATAATCACATTGCCATTTGATAGATCATGAACTGTATACCAGTCATCAACAAATTTCACAACCAAGCCAATCTTGGCTAATGCAAAAAATGATAATAGGTTCTTCTTGATCCTTGGCACAAATAAAGCATCTGACAAAGTGAAAGAACTACCACGAGCAGTAGTCAAAATGATCTTACCAACTCCCATAATAGGATAAGAGGAGTTGTTGGCGCATGTAACAGTATTCCCTATAGGGGCAGGCTCGAGTGAAGAGAAGAAACTGTGCTGCGAGGTAATATATTTGGTCGCCCGACTGTCAAAATACCAAACATCTGAGTCTACTGCAGACATGCACTGCTCATGAGAAGATGGATCAACACTGCAGACAGTAGTAAACACCCATTCTTCTTCTTGCACAAGATTAGCAGACTCTGTTTTTGGTGCAGAGGCCTCTGCAACAACCATTCCAGACTCTTTCTTCTTTGCCTCTTTAGCAGCCAGTTTTGGATAGTTCTTTATGATATGATCATTCCCTTTATAGTACTTACAAAACAATTTCTGCTTTTCTGTTTTCTTCTCATCTTTGTCTTCCTTCTTTGAATATGCAGAATTAGCAGATTTCTGCTTACTAGTTGAAGAGCTCCATTTTCCTTTGCCCTTCTGACTAGCCAGGAAAGCTTGATTTGCAACTCGCACAATGGACCTATTTTGCTTGGACTAATCTTCCTACAACAGAACAGAGACTAACTCCTCAAATGATAAGGCATTTGGATTTCCTTTCATCATCAATCGAAGAGTAGAGGCAAAACTCTGATATGAATCAGGAAGACCATTCATAACAGTCTGCACAAGTGAGCTATCTGGTATAACCTCATCAGGAGAAATCAACTCATGCGCCACAAACACAGGCATGCGCCCTTATAGCCCCTAGTCATTGTCGGCACAAATCGCTCCACTTATGGTTGACTCTTTTGTTGTGGAGATCCACTGTCCCTGTGGCCTTCTACATCCTGCTTGTGCCCATCACCTTCTATTCGTTGTGCCTACTCGTAGAATCACCAATTGTCGCCTGAAAAAATGATTTCTTATTGCACGCGATAATGCTCTGATACCACCTGTGAGCATGGAGGCACGGCAAGGTGAGCAGAGTAAGCCGTGTGAGCAATGGCAGACAAGCTCGAATGGCAGACCTTCAATCGATGGACACCATGGAGAAGAGAAATGATAGAAAGATAAGGTTGAGAGAGAGAGAGAAAGTAGTTCTCTCTAAATGCGCACAGATAAAACTTGAAAGATGTGCCTTACTTTCTCATTCGATAGATGTCTTTTTATACAAAATAGAGAGCCTTTTTCGGCCAATGAAAACAAAGATAAGGCCATGATAAGATTACTCCCTTATTAAGGAGTGGTTCATACCAAGCTAGATAAAGCTCATAGCCAACATGCCCACCGTGACGCAAAAAACTGAAATTTGAGAAGGAGCTGAACTTGCTCTGATACCACTGTTGGGTGTGTGTAGAAGTGCAAGAGACACACGGGAAGCACACACAAGGAGCACAAACGCAGCAAGACAGATGAAGAAGATGGATGGCTGGAATAACTCTCTCTATTGACGATGAATTGAACTGAAGTAAGAGCTGAATAAAATCCCTAAGTACAAAGTACCACCACATATGAGTGGATCATGTATGTGGTAACATGGGGAAAAAAACCTCTAGCTAGCACTATAGTAAAAAGTGCCCATGTATAGGGAAAAAGTTTATATCAAAGCTACCTGAGGAACACATAAGTGTAACAGATTTTACCCTCATAATTTACATGTAAAAAATTGTCTCACATGTCTAATGTCCAGGGAAGCCCTCTTTATTTAAATTGGTATGGTTGAGCTTGCACAACACTTGGTATTTGGTGTCTCAACTCTATTATGTCTAGTCTCATATTTGCAACGCTTGATGCCTCATCTCAAGGGATGTGTCAATAGTGCTTGGGCTGTCATCCACCTTTAGGAATATACAAGGAGCATAGCCAAGTCCAAGTGAGGGTGTGGCACCAACCACTTCATGATGTTTGGTGGCATTTCTCCTCTACTTCTCCCTGTTTTGGTCGTGTCTTCCCTCTCATGCTGGTATCCCTTTCCCTCCTATGAACTTTTCGGGTGCCCTCTTTTGAGTCCTCAAATTGCTTCAACCCATGGATCATCTTCTTAGAAGGATGTAAAACTGAAGTATTGATTTCATCCCGCTATAATAGTCAAGCATTTAAAAATGGATGGTAGCATGAATTTGCTTATTGCTATCTTATGTTTGATTGATATATTTACCTAGAACAATGGAAGTTCCCTCTTTTCTCTTGTTTCATCTTAGCCACTATTGTGTACCAACATTTCTTGCACTATGACAAAGCCTCCCTATTCTCAACTATAGTTGACATGCTTAATGGGACCTATTGCACTCAAGAAAGCCACTTCAAAATCTCTTTGAGGTATTCTCCATAGTCACAAACTTTGCTTCATCGTTTGCAACAAAACCTACATCTCCCTCATCAAAAGACTTTCGCTAGCATCCTAGCACTTTCATCTCTATGTCATCACCAACTGAGCCTCTTTCCCAAGCTCTCTCCATGTCTGCTCTCTTTGAAGAGAGGGTATAATTTGATCCATCTCTTGTCACACATAAACACAAGTCTCCCAATGTACAAGGTCTCTCACATGAAGACCCTAATGAATACATCTATAGATTCTTATTGTTATGTAGGAGTAGAGGTTTGCAATACTACAATGACACATTCCTTGCCCTAGATGGAGTAGAAGATAGATGTTACTCATATTATGATGAAGACCCCTTTCATTCACGAGATTTTGCAGATGGAATTCACTTAATCATTCCACCTTAGGAACTCCATCAAAAGAACTTTGGATCAATTGGAGAATCTTTGTCTTCAATTAGACGACTCTTTCTCTGAATTATTGATTAGGGATACAATGTTGATCACTACGTTAATGGAAGTCCCTGGTGACTTCATGGTAAAGAAGAGGGCAGAGAAAAGTCCAACTATTTTCTCCCAACAAAAGCTTCACCAAACATTATGAATCAACGAGTTTGCAACAACATCAATATGCATTGAGGAGGCAAGAACACAATTTTTTGGAACAAAAAAATCTTATATATCCCATCATACAATAAGGACAAGAGATGAAAGATTTGAAGTTGAAAAAAAAAACAATGTAGAATGAGTGTGCAACCAGAAAAGACACTTTAGTACAATTTAGGAAGGACATGGAAAAACTCTGCCCTTCATAAGAGGTAAGAAGAAAAATTTGGTGTAATATGTGTAACAACAAAGACTATCCACTTCAACCATATGTCATTTTAGTGGAAAGATCAGCCATGAGGCTAGAGATTGCATGTACCTCAACATTGCTCTATCA
Source organism: Ceratopteris richardii (assembly GCA_020310875.1). Lineage (NCBI taxonomy): Eukaryota > Viridiplantae > Streptophyta > Polypodiopsida > Polypodiales > Pteridaceae > Ceratopteris > Ceratopteris richardii. The sequence goes on along the minus strand of CM035431.1, from coordinate 53,325,524 downwards.
TGCATAGTAGGAAGTCATTGAATCAACTCGTAAGCTCAACCCCCTATCTTAAGGACATTTGGTACTTCTATGTAGGCATTTTATGTTGAATCAATAGGAGGAAATAAGTTACTACCCCTCTCCTCAATGAAGTACTCAAACTTTGATGTGTTATTGATGTGGTGAATATGGATGTATTTAGAGCAGGCGTTTCCAGTTGGAAGGAGCACCATTATGTCAAATTTGCATGAAGTCCAAATATCATTATGGTAGGGGTTGTACTAAGCATCACAAAGTGTCAATATTACATGATTGAAGTCACATTTGAAGTTAAGAAAGAGGCAAGCAAAATTCTAAAAACACTATTTTTTTCATCTAGAGTAGATCCTACAATGGCTAGATCAATAGATCAAAAGTGAGTGGTGGCTCCCATGAGGAAAGGAATCATAAAGAAATCTTTGGTAATATTTGACAAGTGGAGCGCACTATGAAGGGATGTCAAAAGAACCATGAAGGGTTTGCGAGCAAGGAATTAAAGCAAATGGAACTAATATATGGTACAAAGAGATTGAGGTAGCCTACAAGCAAGTGACACCATGCTTATGGACCTTCAAAGGCACAATTGCATAAAACCACGACAACACTCTCCGTTATAGATAACTTGAGAGCACTTACCATCATACCAACTTGTACAAATGATTAAAAATTGATGAAAATGAGAAGTGACCTATTACAACTACTACACTCCTTTGATTGAACTCAAGCCTTGCAACCAAATGTAGGAGGTTCTAAAAATGTAGATGGATTATTAGTAGATTCCCCTCCAACTCCCCTAGAAAATTACAAGAGCTCCAAATTGAGAATGGCAATCAATGATGAAAGTTTAGGTGGAATAATAGTCAATGGTGAGCCAATAACTAATTGATGCCTAAGTCTACAATGGAATATTTAGGATAGATCCTCTTTAGAGTAGCTCCTTCCACTATTGCTTTGGTTGTTCAACATCGAGTGAAGCCCACATGCATAGTGGAAAGTATGAATATGGATGTGCAAGGATGCGATTTGTTGATGGAATTGGTTATTTTCAGATTGCCACAAGTTGAAGGAGCATTCCCTGTATCACTTGGAAGACCATGATTATGACAAGCACGAACAATTCATATTGGGGTCAAAATTTTCTATGGGTCTCCACACCTGCAAATGATCACATTCAATTGTTTCTTGAGGAAGGCATCAACAATCAAGCTCTAGTTTCTCATTGTTATGATCTATACTCAGAGGGCCAAGGCACCTCTCAGATGAATTTGAGGAACTACTACAATGGATGGCAGAAGGGACGAATTGCTTCACAGTCTAACTAGTTGAGATCGATGGAATGATGCAAATAAGAAACCTATACTCAACAAGAGACTCCTTCAACTCCAACATCTATTACTCAATCTAGGGAGATGTGAGGAATGGTATGAAGACCATGAGCATGTGAAGGCAAAAATGTGTGAGTGAGAAGCACACACACACACACGCACACAAGGCAAGATCACAAGGCAATATCAAAGAGAGGAACAATGGAAAGCTTTCTATTGGAAAGAATTCTCTTATAAAAGCTCAAATCTCTCACAAACTATTAAGAAGCTAGCTTCTAACAAGCCAACCCCAAAAATGAGCTCTCTAGCTCTTTTTATAGTTTTTTGACTAGTTTTGGCCCTGTCCAAACTTAATGTCCAGCCTAGTTAAAAATTAGGTTCCAGGGCTTATTTAAGGGCTCAAATGTACTCTAAAAATTATGAAAATTGGTAGCTAGCTACTTCTAATACTCCTCAAGCTTGAGGACTCCTCGGCTGGAACAAGAGGGAGTTGCAAAAATGAGAAATGATATTCACAATTGGTTTTAGTGATAAAAATCACTATTTTTATGGGGATTTCTTTTGAAAATTTGACCTGTGCTTCTTGGAGCTCCCTGCTTGCTCCCTCTTCTTGTGTTTCCACTTCTTGATGCATTCCTGTGCCTTGTGCTTGCCTTTGAGTGTCAACACTCCCCCCCTCTCGAGTCTATCGTCCCTGACAGACCCTTGTTGGAGTGGTTGTTCCATGTAGCACTTGAGAGGTAGTGTCCATGTAGCAGGGTCTATTGTCCTATTTTTCATTTTGTGGCTACTATCCTTTGCAAGTTATAGTCCCTTTGTTACTTCTTCCTTGTATTTCAGCTTGATGGTGCATTTGTGAGCTTTCAAAAATTGCTAGCTGCTCAAAAGAGGTTATCCATTTTGATTGTGAGCAGCTCTCGGCAGTGGGTTGTTGTTGTCACCTTGATGTCCTCTTGTTCTTTCAAAGATAGCTTTCATAGTTTTCATGCCAAGTACTTGTAACCCATAATGGATGATGGGTAAGTGGAGCTTTCCTTACTCTTGCTGTTGTCACCTTGATGTCCTCTGGTTCTTTCAAAGATAGCTTTCATAGTTTTCATGCCAAGCAATTGTAACCCATAATGGATGATGGGTAAGTGCATTAGTGCATGGATTGAACAAAATATGTGCCTTGTACGTGGCGTTGTAATGTAGCCCTATGCATGCTTACTTGGGAAATGCATGGTAAGAAGTGTGGTGCAAAAATTGGGTCTCGAGCTAAGTGCTCAAGGGCATGCTGATGAAGAGGTTTCCTAATCTAACATTGTGATAGTGTTGTGAAAGTAGGTGATTCTTACCAATGGGAAAGTTCACAATGGATGTTCATCTCTTCCAGTGGTACTCCTATCATGGTGATTGAGCATGGGCGTCTCTTCCATTGTTGATGGATGTCGTTGTTGATGGTTCACTGGTGAATTTCTTTGAGCACACGGTCCTCATCCTTCTTCACTCTCTTTTTTTTTTCTTCTTCCCTTTTTTTTGACCATGTCACAAAACAAGAAGAAAGAGGTTAATTTCAATAAAAATAGTTGACATATGTCAATGTGCTCTTGTGCCTTGGACTCTCAAATGTGTCTATGCACGACCATGCAATGTGGCCCTATATTAATGCATACTCTAGAAATGTATGACTTGAATGGTGCAAAAGATAGGGTTATGCCAAATGCACATGGTTGTCGCACGTCGAGGCTTCTGATGTTACTTACAGATGTTGATGCAATCTTTGTTTGGAGGTATCCCTTGGATCTCTTGACGTACCATGAACACACACTTTTCTAGATTCAACACACTCAATATTCTCTACACTTGTTGAAGATATGTCTGAGCTCAGGGATGTGGTAATATGACTTAAGGTCTCACCTTGACGTACCATGATTACACACTTTTTTAGGTTCATACACACTCGATATTCTCTACACTTGTTGAAGATCTGTCTGAGCTCATAGATGTGGTATCTTCTTTCTTGGTAATGAGCGCATAAATCATCCACATATACTTATAAGCTCTTTTGCAAGAACTCTTTGAAGACATGACACATGAGCCTTTGGAATGTTGCAGGTGCATTGGTGAGCCCAAATGGCATCACACAAAATTCAAAGATTCCCCATTCTATAACGAAGGCCATTTTGTGTTGATCATCTGGGGCAATGGCTACTTGGTTGTAACCTAAAAATCCATCAAGGAAGCTATAGACTTCCTTGCCTACAACATGCTCCAATAAATGTTTGGTGATTGGAAGCGGATAGCTATCTCTGATTGTAGTGGCATTAACTTTGTTAAGGTTAATACACACTTGCAATTTTGCATTCTTCTTGGGCATCACTACAATGGGGGACACCCATTCAATATGCTCGATCTCATAGATAAATCTAGTTTCAACCAACCTATCAATTTCTTCTTTTATTTTTGCAGCTGTGGAGGGGGAATCAAGCAAAAAGAGAAGAAGAAGGAGATCAAAGAATAAAACAGCTCAGTAAAGAAAAAAAGCTCATAAAGAAAAGAACAACCCTCTACCCAAAGCCCCGCAGGGGCACGAATCAAGTGACAACACCAAAGAATCAGGTCCTGAGGATTGGAAATAAAGAAAGATAACAACCATGACTTTTCATGGGAGGTAGCACACAGCTTCCTCATCCGCCAGGTGCATGCGATGGAAAGAAACGAACATGGAAGGGAGACAGTGCACAAAGGATCCTTCATCGGATAAGATAACCAATTGTCTGAAGGTCTTAACTGTCTCCTCGTCTACAAGGTGCATGTGGCGGAAAGACGTAAACAAGGTCCAAAAAATACAACAGGGTCAGATGTGTGAAGACAAAGACATATCAAAAGACCAAAAGTTAGAAAGAGGAGAGGCTGAGAAGTTGAAGAGGCTGACTAAGAATATCACATTCTTAGCCACTGATGGCGTGCGTGGCAGCCCGCCTTAATACAACAACCCAAAGTTATGAATATAAGGAATACCAAGGGGCTTATAGAAACAAAAGACTAAGCTCGGATAAAGTAACAAATTGCCTGACAATCCTTATCCCTTAGTCGACCACTGGGTGCGTGTATTCAGGAGCCATAGACAAGCTGCAGACAAGAAGCAAAGCCTGTCGAGGGACAACAGAGACAAAGAGGGGGAGATTGTTGCAGAGAAAAGAGGCAGAAAAAAACGTGTATACCTAACTCACGAGGTCTTAGGGACTTGTGTCAAAGAGACTAAATCTCATTTTCCCCACAAGTGCATATAATGGTGGATTGACACACGTTTAATTATCAATCCGAAGAACCACATGAACCAAGTGTATGAGGACGTGTGCACACATGATGGAAAGTGAAGTGGCTCAGCTACAATGCATATGAAAAAACTAAACCACCTCTCCAACTCACTAAATCTCTGGAAATGTCTGCCGTGATACCACTTATAGCAGTAAGCACAAGTTCAAATGTTTCTCCTAGCTTCGAACTCCGAATATGGTCAATAGCGCATTCCTTTCGAAGCTCTCAACTTTGTGGTATTTTCACTTGAATATGACAAACACTCTTCAAGTTATGGCCAAAACAGTGAATGGCTAGAAACACCTACACTCACTCCACAACTCGTATTGGTTCATACACACACTACAATAGTTCAAAAGTGATGGGGAGGGGTAGACAACAGTCCTACACACACATTTCAAGCACCACACACACACACAAAAGATTATAGAGAAGATGAAAATCAGCAGGGAAGAAGCAAATTCAAAATTTCAGTTCTCCTTCTTCACAATGACAAAAAGTTCTTACAAAGAGTCACAAAGTGACTTATATACATGTGCCCTAAAAATGGTCCTTTCACACAAGAGACCGTCACTTTATTGACTAATCTCTAACTTCTGCTTAAAAATCTATTGTGGTTGTCTGACTCAACATTAATTCTTGCTTCATAATAATATCTGCATGTGTATGTGTGCAATTTAGAACACTGATAAAAAGTCAATTATATGGAGAGGTAGAAATATAAAAAATAGATAGATAAATACACATATTAATAGATTTAAAAACTCAAGGAGAGACTCATAATAGTATATATTAAGATATATATTTTAGTTTGTATTCAAAGCATAGATCAAGAATGAGTAGATGTGTCAATGAAAATAGAGGAAGCTCGTGATACATCCACTCAAGCATCACAATTTTTTTTTGAGAAGATTCAAGATATGTCCACTCTATTTTCTCCAGATATGTCAAGAAAGAGTGGACTAGGCAAATCTAGCAGAACAGGTGGATCTAATTGAGAGGAGATGGCTGCATATGTTCCAATGATGAGCTAGTGTTGCCCAAAACCTGCTCTACACCTACCAAGTTGACTTCAGGGATGCTTAGTAGACTCCTTTGGCTTCACAATAATGTATTTATACCCACTATGTACTTTGGAACATCATTCCCAAAAGTTCGTACCAAAACAGATAACTTGCATGTATTAGGAATGTGAAGAAACCTTCTATTTTGGGAATGTAAGTGCTCAATGTTTTGCACATAGCTCACAACCTCCTGTGAGTTGACCAGAGAGTGTTTGGTCACAACTAATTCAAGCGTATAGCTAACTAAGACAAATTATTTCATGAATTTAGAGACACTATACACTGACAAACGAGTTTAGCAAGTCAAGGGAGTCATCCCAACATTTCAAGAGCAAGATGATATGTAGACATAGTCGACTTCATCAATTTATATTTCAAGATTTTCTCAATTAAAAATAATGAAACTTTATAGGTAGATATTGGAAATTCCAATCCACTCTAACTATATCAAGTTAAATTGCATCAAATATATGAGTGCACACAAAGAAATCAGTTCTACAAAAGCACTTAAATGAATAAGATGTAACAGAGAACAGTAGACATAAATGATCATGAAGAAATGTATCAATTAGTATATGACAATGCACATATGATACATGGGAATTGTAGTGGACTATTCATAAATAAGTTGAGCCCAATCTATGCTCAATGATGTAGCCTCAAGGCTCTCAGAGATGGAGCTTTAGCCCCATGACTAAACCACCTCTATTTATACTCACTTCTTGAGTTTGAATTTTGAACTTCCCTCACCTAAAAGTGTTCCTACACTTTAGGTACTTAATTGATTTGATTCCTTCACCAAAAAAGTTAGGGCTTGACTCTCCTAAATCCATGAGATTCCATATTCTCTAGCTTTTATATTTATCCAAAGGTAAATACACCTATATTGACAAGAAAGTGTTCATATGTGGTTCTTCATGTGAGCTACAAGAACAAATAAGTAGTCTTGAGTATTTAGCCAAGTATCTAGGTTTGCTAAATGTACCAACAGCTCCCCCTCAAGCTTAAGATGCTTGAGTCTTCAATCCTTCATAATTTCCTGCAAACCAATCATTGATTTGAACCTATTTAATTTGCTTCCATCCAATGCGTTTGTCATCATATATGCACATTGTTGGTGTGTGGATACATATGAGAGTTGCATCTCTTTGCTCATGATCTTCTCCCTGACATAATGGTAGTGAACTTCAATGTGTTTGTTCTTAGCATGGTAGATAAGGTTAGCGGCAAGATGTAATGAACTAATGTTGTCCCCAAATATGTGTGGAGTTGAAGTATTCACCCCTAAGTCAAAGTATAATTTCCTAATCCACATAGCTTCTTGAGTAGCATTTGAAAGTCCTCTATATTCATCTTCAATTGATAAGAGAGAAAATGTAGGTTGCTTCTTTGATGACCAAAAAATAAATTTGGTACCTGCAAAAGTGAGATAGCCTGATGTGCTTCTCTTATCATCTTTGGAACCTGCCCAATCTGCATCAAAAAATAGCTTGACATCTAAATCAGAGGTATAAGGGTAATACAACCCTTCATTAATTGTGCCCTTCAAATACTTCAAGATTCTTTTAGTTGTGTCCATGTGAGGCTTCCTTGGAGTGTGCATAAATTGACTTAGCACACTAACTCCATAGCATATATAAACTCTAGCTAGAGTAGCATAGTTCAAACTTCCAACAAGACTTTGGTAACTAGTCACATCTTCAATTAACTCACCTTCATGAGCACTTAGCTTATGATTTACCTCCATTGGTGTACATGCAACCTTTGTATTTTCCATCTTGAATTTGGAGATCATATCTCCAATGTACTTTCTCTAAGTAAAGAACATACCTTTTCCTGTATATACCACATCCAAAACTAGGAAGTAAGTGAGTAGGCCAAGATCACTCATCTTGAACTCTTCTTTCATTTGAGCTTTGATCCTCTTGATTCCATCTGCATCATTACCTGTAATGATTATATCATCCACATATACACAAATGTATATGACCTCTAAGTGGTTCCTCTTTATGAAGAGAGAAGGATCTGCCTTGCTCACCATAAATCCTTTATCCTGCAAATAAGTGACTAATCTATGATTCCAAGCTCTAGGAGCTTGCTTCAAGCCATACAAGGATTTCTTCAATCTACATACATATTTTGGACATGATTTATCTTCAACTAGGAGATTGAGCCATGTATACCTCCTCTGAAATACAACCATTAAGAAAAGCATTTTTAACATCCATTTGACATATATTCCAATTTTTTGAAGATGCTACACTCATGAGTACTCTAATTGTAGGCATCTTTGCCACAAGTCAGAATGTCTCTTCATAATATATACCTTGGGTTTGAGAAAACCCTTTATCCACAAGCCTTGCTTTGTACCTATTGATTGAGCCATTAGAATTCTTCTTTACCTTGTAAATCCACCTTGATCCAATGACCTTCATAGATGGTTTCTTGGGAACCAATTCCGAAGTCTGATTTTCTTGAAGAGCTTCTATCTTTTCTTCCATGGCATATCTCCATTGTGGTTTCTCCTTAGCTCCTTCATATGTTGATGGTTCTTTTGAGTTTGCATCCTGAGCAATATAAATTGAATGCTTACTGACCAAGGATGTGTCATAGCCATACCTTTCTAGCTTCCTTTTCTCTCTGGTAGATCTTCTTATGGTTTGTTGAGATGATTCTACCACATCTCTCAACTTCTACACTTTAACTTTACCTTTGGAGTTCCAAGAATTGATTTCTCTTCTTGGAGTCTTTTGATCATCATCAGAGTTAATTGAGTCTTCATGTGTATGCTCATTCCTCTTTGTCAATGTTAGAAAGTCTTCCTCTAGATCATAGGGAAGTTTGATTTTCCTGCAACCATCTTCAAACCAAGATTTGTTTTCATAAAAAACAACATTTCTACTAACTATGAAACCTTTATTACTTGGATTATATAGCCTATAAACTTTTTAATTAAGTTCATACCAACGAATATACATTTCTCTACCTTTGGATCCAATTTGCCTTTGATTTGTGAAGGTATGTGTGCATATGCTATACATCCAAAGATCCTGCAATGATCAAGAGTAGGTCTTCTTCCATTCCATGCTTCATATGGTGTCATCCCATCCAATGCTTTTTATGGGAGTCTATTGATTAGATAGGTAGTTAAGTACATAGCCTCTTCCCATAGGTAATTGGGAAACTTCTTCTCATTTAGCATTGATCTTGTAGCCTCCACTATTGTTCTATTCCTCCTTTCTACCACTCCATTTTGCTCTAGAGTATACTTGGTTGTGATCTCTGTTTTGATTCCTCTCTCTTGGAGATAATAATCAAAGTCATGGGAGAAATATTCTCCCCCTCCATTTGACCTTAGCCTCTTCAAAGTCTTTCCTGTTTGATTTTCAACAAGTTCTAGATATTTCTTGAAATAAGAGAACACTTTATCTTTATGCTTCATAAGGTATAGTATTGTCCAGCTGTTACAATCATCAATAAGAGACACATAATACCTCGATCCAAAGATTGAAGGCTCCTTGCTTGGCCCCCATACATTTTTATGGACTAGCTCTAATACGTCTCCATGAACATATCCCTTCTTTGTAAATGGTTGCTATGAGACTTGCCAAATCGACAAGCACTACATTTGTAAATAGGTGCTCGATAAGCCTAGTTGGCTTCTATTGGGTTATTGATTATATGCAATGGAGTCAGTGATTCACTATGCAAGTAAACATGTCAATACTTGCAATTTTATGATATTTTGACACTGGTCATATGCTCATTTTGCATAGGATACTTTGGCAATTTTTTTCTAGATTTTTGATTTCGTCAACTATACAGTGGTTGATTTACTCCTTGATACACTTATTCATTGGTGCTTGGACTCTTTTAGCTCCATTATCATTCTATTCAGTTCTAGCTACTTACCTGTGTTACCTTTCTCTGATTTTTCATTTTGTGAGCATTGTCAATATGGAGAGCAAACCAAAAATGTGCATAGAACACAGATTGACTCTTCAATTCAGCCTCTAGATCTCATTCATACAGATGTGTGTGGTTCTATGCCCACTAGGTCCTTAGGTGATTCTCTTTACTTTGACACTTTCATAGATGATGCTACTATAAAATTTTGGGTATATCCTATCAAATCAAAGGATGAGGTATTCCCTACTTTCAAAAAATGGCTTGCTTCAGTTGAGACTGAAAAGGGAACTAAGCTTAAGGCTTTACGTTCAGATAATGGGGGTGAGTATACCTCACCTGAATTCAACCTTTCTGTCAGTCTAGAGGGATTCATAGAGGGTTTACAACTCTGTATACCCCAATACAGAATGTTGTGGCTGAAAGGATGAATAGAACTATTCAAGATAGAGTAGTTTCTATGTTGCATCATGCAAACCTCTCACACGGCTTTTGGGCAGAAGTAGTATTGACTGTAGTTCATGTGATTAACCTTTCACCTAGTACTGCCAAAGGTCTGAAAGTGGCACAAGAGTTATGGATAGGGAAGCCACCATATTATGATCATCTTTGAGTTTTTGGGTGTGAAGCATATGTTCATATACCCAAGAATCTTAGACAAAAGTTGGACCATAAGTATAAAAAATGCATTTTTCTTGGATATGGCCGAGAAAGAAAATTTGGATATTGCTTATGGGAGCCTGAAACACGATCACTGATCAAAAGTAGTGATGTCATTTTCAATAAGTCTAAGATACATAAACATCCCATTAAGGAGGTTCAAGTGAGAAGAGTGGTGTTTGAGGATACTAGTCCTCCGATTAGCATGCATAAAAATGCTGCACATAGGGACGTTCAAGAGAATGTCCGATCAGATCAGTCTGCACATGTTCCTATTCAGAAACCATTAAGATGCTTTGCACATGTCTCACATCCACCTAATATATATGTTCCAGGTTTAGAATTTGTTATGCTAACAAATGGCAATGAGCCTTCTTGCTACAAAGAGGCTATGAAGACAGAGGATCATGTCAAGAGGGAGCATGTCATGAAGAGTGAGTTAGATTCTATTCACAAGAATGGTACTTAGGATTTAGTACCTTTGCCAAAGGGCAAGAAAGCTTTACCATGTAAATGGGTATATAATGTTGAGATATCAAGCTCAAGATGTGATGATCCAGGATGATACGTACCAGTTTTTTGTTTCTCTTACATGTATAGTGTTCATGCCGGTATATGTCAGGGATACTTCATTGAGCTTTATTAGATTTATCTACCGAGAGTGATGGCACATTTGTTTCTTGCCAGCTCACTCATTAGCAGATATTAGGTTTTTCCTTATGTACTGATCTCTATATATTGCACTTGTTGTATTCTTGTTTTTAGGTCATTCTTGTACATTCCTTTTTATGTAATAGAAGAAGAAGAAGAAGAAGAAGAAGAAGAAGAAGAAGAAGAAGAAGAAGAAGAAGAAGAAGAAGAAGAAGAAGAAGATCATTCTTCCTTGCCTCAATCTGTGTGTGTGCTTCTCCTTGAGAATGAGAGTGTGTGTGTGAGCTCTCTTCCTTATCTCCTTCCTCGTTGTCATGGAGATTTCATCTCCACCTTTTCGCTCTCGAGTTTGTGGGGGGAAGGAAGGAGGCAATTGGGGCATGTTACGTTCATTGCCATGTATGGAGAATGGGGAATCAGATCTTGGATGGACTCGACATGCTGTACATTTTTGGAAAGGGCATGAAAACAAGAAAAAGAAGAAGAGGGAGGCATTCGGTGCGCTCTCTAGGGTTTGTTTTTAGGTAGGTACTACAGATATGAAGGAGGGGATGGCTATCAGAAGAAGGGATCGTGATGGAATTCTGATGATCTAGAGGGGCGCTGACGATCAGAGGGGGAGAATGAGACGTTCTTGGGTAGCCAATTCAAGAGACAAACAGATTAGGAAGCTCTGCGCATGCTCACGAAAAAGAGAGAAGAGAAGCATTTGGGTTGTAAAATGAGCGAAAGACATTCTCTGTTGAATCTGTAGAGTCAAGGAGATCACGCAGGGAGGTGTGCACTGAAGATAGAAGACGGGAGAGGCTGATATCTGGGAAACCTATGCTCTATTGACGGAAAAATTCTGAAGGTTCATCAGTTTTCAGATTATATGGGTGCTCATATTGCAAAGAAAACAGAAGGACTTCGCTGATGATTAGGGAGGAGAAGAGGGGTTCAGAACTACCATTGAATTGGAAGTCCACAGGAGAAAGGCAGCTTTGGGAAGGAGATATCCTTTGTTTTTTCTTACTTTGAAGATCGCTTAGAAGTGAGGAGGGAAGTACATGCGACAAAAGGGGAGAGGTGGTGATTGTTGGGATCGTTTTGGTGCGCAAAGCCTACTGATTAAATAAGAGGAAGAGGAGACGCTGAGAGGGAGTATTATTCTCGCCCAACAAGCTTAACTGCAGACTTTTGAGGAGGATAAATAGGAGGGAAGGAATCGACAAAAGAAAATTTTGAAGTTATTCCTTTGATCGAATATTGTTTTCGAGCACCTGCATCTGCATTGAGAGATGGATATAGATAGGAATTTGGAGATACAATAGGAGGTAGTTTTTTTGTGGTCCATGAACCATACGACAGAAGCGCTCAATACATCTCTATCTGTGCTTGATATGTATGCTGATTCTATGAGCTTACGAGATCTGTACTGCTGCACATCAGGAACTCTCTTGATGGCCATTGCTGGTGCTTTTGCTATTAGTTTTCTGCGTCATGAATTGCATGGTTGAAGATTTTGAACAATGTAAAATCTAATCTCTCCTTGTGGAATGTGTATTTGCGAGATCTTCTGGCAACATTGGAGCTCTATTTTCTGGCAAGTGGCCAGATAAGTTTCGGAAGAGTTTTTCTTTCCAAAGGAGCTATGCCTTGGGGCTATTGCTCCTCTCAATCGCTGTTGCCGACTATTGAGCATAGAGCATGAAGCGCATATATATATATATATATATATATATATATCTGCCATAACTCTGATCAGAGATCCGATCTGTGCGTGTGCATCGTATTGAGCCATTACAAACTTCAATTATTACAACATATAGACTATTAACAAGCATTGCATCGCGATTATCTTCTGTGATTGAATATATGTGACCAGAGTTTATGGATGACATGACAGAAGAGGAAAGATGATGAGCCGATTCTGTGGTTAGGTGACTAATGTAAAAGCGAATTCTATTGATCAGCAGTTCAGGAGGGAGGAAGATGTAAGCGATGAATACAATAGAAGTTTCCAAGGAGATCACGGTGATTCCTGATGGAAAGGAGAGAATGGCGATTTCACACAACGTTTCTGGGACTTCTTCTGTATAGTTCTACATGCAGAAAACAAATAGATGAACATTCTTTCGATTGGATCGACATGCTTTCGATTATCGTATGATCATGATATTTTTTTTAACATGCGCTAAATGTATGATTCGACACAGTTTTATTATGTCGATTAACTTCATCTGTTACTCAAGGTCTTGATTAGACTTAATCAAAGTTAAGCTACAGGAAAGCAATAGTTTAAGAACATACAGTTGTGAGTTCTTCCATTCGGCAATCAACGCCTCTCTGTTACGGAAGACCGCACTGCAACAGAAGTGTCTAACACTTAAAAAATGAACACTCTATGGTCTATGAAACGCATGTTCTACGCAATTGTTCTCTAATGTCCCACGTAGAAATGTTTTCTTTCTATTGAAGTTCATTGTAATATCTTATTGCTGTGTGACTCCATAAAATTTTATCATAAATTCTGCGCTAAATTATGATTACTAATGAAATGTGTTGTTTTCGTTTGCCTTTGTGATAATAATAGATACATATGTTTTCTTTTGATGGTAGACGTTGAATGTCAGACATGACTTTTTCTATGTTTTTTTTGGACAAACTATCTCTTCTGTTTCTCTGATATGATTGAGATTAACACTTGGAAGATAGCGCAAGGAAAAATCGAATGCTTCTTAGGAAAAAGAAAAGTATTCTAAATTATTGGGATAAGTTTTAATAATTTTCATGCATTACTTTGATGCATTTCATAGGTTTCGATCCATAATCTATAAGTTTTTGCAACGATTCGAATGAATTAAGATTGTCAAAAGCATACCACTGTCAAACTTTTATGTGTATTGAAAGAGTTGTTTGTATTGTTCTTCACTTTTACATAATCACATTAACTTCTCAGGCATCGAAATTGGATGTATTTGTCTCATAACGAGATAAAGGTTCATGATATTATCTAATTGAGATTCAAAGGAGTTGTATCTTTTGGAGATAGTATCTCGTGTTTCAATAAATTCTAAAGATTGAGTGTTAGTCCGTTCCCAAATACTATGACAACCTGAGTTCGCTCCAAGCACCCGGTGTTGGAGCTATGAAGTTATGAAGGACCCATGAAGCTATGAAGGCTATGGAGTACTTGGGGGCCTCCCTCAGAGCTAAGGATACTTGAAGGTTTAAGGCCTTGTGTGGTAGTCTCTCAAGTTTCCCACTTTTCCCTTTTGTATACAAGTTCTTCATAGGAACTCTCTCTTATGTCCTTTTTTGAGAAAAACCATAAAAACTCAACCTTATCCTTCTTTTTTGTAAAAGGCTTGTTTTTGGGTCTTGCCTTATTTTAGAATTGAGAGCTCTCTTTTGGATACGTGCAAGAGCTCTCTTTCTCTCTAAGAAGATTCCCTTTTTTATTTTCCCAACCACCTACCTTTTTTAGAATATCTCTAGTTAATGAAATCTTTGGCCACTTGTACTCAACGGATCCCTCCTCTCTTATATAAGGAGGGTTTCATTTTGTAAAAGGAGGTCCCTTGGCCATGGCCTTGGCCTCCATGCTAATGGAAAGAAGGTTCATTTGGCTTCCACATTTCTCCTTGTGTGCTAGGCGTTGATCCATGTGTGTGGGTTTGGCGCTTGGGGTTGTCTTGTGTGTGAGCATTGCCCTCCCTTGCTCCTTTTGACGTTGGCCATGGTGCCATTGTTTGTGGACGTGGGTGTGTGTGTGTTGCTTATACTTCTTGCAACTCCTCTTGGAAGAGCCTCTCACTTTCATGTGAGGCGGTTTGGGTTGGTTACTCCCCATACTTCAACAAAATTTGGCACCGTTGCCGGGGAAGATCGACCTTCAACCGTTGGGTTTTTTCAAGCTTGCCGTGCCTACACTTGATGGATGCACCTCACGCTTGGATTGAGTGTGGATCTGTGCGGCCTTTGGTTGGTCAAGGGTACCTCTCATCTTTTAATTTTTGAGTAGTTTTAGTTCATTTTTTGTTTATTGCATAAGAACACCTCCCTAACCCCCTTATCTCTCTCACTCTCACATACACACACACCTCACACACTCTGGCATCACCCCTCATCTCTGTCCTTTCTTGAAGTAGGTGTTTGTCTTGGGTAGGGGGAGGGATAAAATTTATCTTCGTGTCCTTCCTTCTTCTCACTTTCCAAAAAAAAAAACCCAAAAAAGAAAGACAAAGAAAAGTGATTACGCATTCGAAATTCTATTTTACCTCTTCAAATTGTCGCATTCATGAATGTTCAATGCACTTTGCTGATTACGTGACTCTGCAGGTCCATTTCCCCATGACTTTAGTAATGAGGAGGCGTGTGATTTGAAAGAAAAGTTTCGCGATGTGGTACGTTGTATCCTTTAAGGCTTCTGACACGATGTGGAGAGGCAGTCTTCTCTTTTTCATAATCAAGGCTAGCTTCGAAGCACATCTGCTAGGTGGTGGACGGCTTCCCTTCCCTCCCACTTACGCTGTCCGATCCATTTCCTGAGGTCGAGCCCTTCTGGGCTCCTTCTGTTAGACAGGTCTTGTTTGGCAGGGGTAAGCTATGGCACCCCCGTCAGTTCTACGGCTTGGTGTTCAACCTTGCACCCCTCTCACCTCTCCACGAATGGAGTGCTGCACACTTTTTGATCAATCATCGTGGCACTCATCAAGAATCTCGTTGGTCTGTATTGTTGCATACGATCAGCTATGGCTTCCCTTCGGTTCGTCACCCGTGACTTGTGGCTTTGGGGTTGAGCATGCTCCATGTGCCCTGTAAGCTTCTTGTTGAGTTCTGGCCATCGACACTCTTGGCAGGTGGAGCTGTCTTGCACCCTCACGATTGCCTACTCTAGTACTATGGGTCGAGGTTTGTGTACCCATTATTCTTCTCTGATACAAAGGGAGAAATGTTTTCCTTGCTTCTCTCTCAAGGGATTAAGGTTTTATCAAAGTTGTGTAGCCAGAAGCTCCCTCTTCTTGGTTGGATTACTATTGCACTTCAAGGTACCATGTCAAATCTTTTTTCTTTCTCTGTCAAGATCATACCTAGCAGCATGCTCTCCAGTGGGGTTGAGCTTTCGATGAGCTTCCCCTCCTTCCGTTTTTGCATGTGGGGGGTGGATCTCCTCATGTGTTCCCCCAATATTTCTAAGCCCTTCGTTAGATAGGTGGGCTAAGATCAACTCTCGTGGTGGCTTCTACTACTCCAAGGCACAAACTTGATGTGCTTCTCTCCATATGTCCCTTGTAGAGGTTTGCGGCATTACCAACTTTATCCCCTTCACAGTGGCTTGCTTTGGGTGGTTCCCTTGCTGTTCGATACACTTGAGGGACCTGTATCCAGCAATATACATGTAAATTTTAATCTTGTGTTGGTGTGGGGAAGTACAGGTTGAACTCTATGTCTTAGCTTAACCGCGCATCCTCCATACCCTAATATTCATATCACCACTTCTTCTGGAGGTTTGCACCCATTTGATACTCCCTCGTGTAGACACCATTATTTACAAATTTTGGAATTTCTATAATCTTTTTGATGACTGCTCATGGAAGTCTCGGAACTGATATTGGTGACTGCTCAAGGAAGACTCGGTACTGATGTGTACTACCTATCATTTTTCAAATTCGTTGTGTTCCTACTTTAGTACTATCTCACCTGTACATCATTACCACTCGAAGTGGTGTCCACTCTATTTCACCTCCACTTTATGTTTGAGTAAACTCTCATCTAAGGTAGCTTCAATGCATGCTCTATTTTCTGCAACAAGCTCTATTTTCGGGTTCCTTCGGGTATCATTGGATTGGATTTTTATGTTGCATACATTGCAAGATTTAAAGATTTGGACTCTCCTGAACTACTGTTGTTGCGTGTTAAAAAAATGCAATGATATGAATGACTAGACATGCATACATTGGAAACATGAGGAGACCTTGTGGTCAACAATATTCTATATGGGTTATGTTGTGTATACAGATGTTCTGTGCATGTTGTTTCCTTTGTACCATCTTAAGTTTAAAGGTCATGGGCTTGGAGTACATGACGGTTTGGGGATGTCCATATCTCTCACTATCCGCTATGCTTGGTGAATTGTTCCATATTCAATAATGATGTTGAGCTTGAAGGACTTTGGAATAATGATAAAAGCTTTTTACGTTGATTTCAGTATATTTCAAGAATTGAAGGAAATAAAGTTTGGATTACTTTGGTTAGGGATTCTTGTGACTGCCCCTCTTGGGGATTACATCCAAGCTTCACCACCACAATCAAGAGGCAGTATTACAAATGTCAATTTTGGGTGAAGGTTCATCTATACGTGTTGAGCTTTATGCACTAATGTGTAACTTGTTACTCAGAGATTCTCATAGCCTATGATGGTTTTTATCATTATTCCATGTGTTCATTTAGGCTGCCTTGTCTAATGATATATGCTCATTTTATGACACCATGCACTCAAAACTTAATATCTCATGCTCATTTAAAAATGAAAACTTGAGTAAGGTTCCATAAGACACTTCATCGTAGGCAGCACTTCTCACACATGCTATTAGTATTGTGATCTTTTTGGTGCAAGTGATTCAAGGTTGGACTTATTGGGCCCTTCTTAAACATTAGAAACAGGTAGAAGTTGGAATACTCAACATTGAAGGCCTTTATTCGAGATGCTGAGTTATGTGTGCAGGCTCTAGAAGTTAATGTTGTTTCTTGGAGCTTTCTACTCTTTGGCCACACACCTCTTTTGCATAGAAGGGGCATCACACTTATCGGTTACATAACCCATGTATGGGATTTTCCTGATGCTTAAATCTTTGATCTTTACTTTGTTGCTGAACCAAGCAATATAACTTATTGATCTTGTTGAAAGTGTTAAGATATTGCTGATCCATATTCCTTTTTAGTCATTCACAGGTATTAAAGAACATTGTTGGACAATGCTACATGCATTTCCCTTATGAGTTCAGTGACGGCCCTCTTGTGGGATTGTTTTGAGATTCATATAGGCTGCTTTTTGGTACTTCAATGCCAGGGTGTCTTGCATTTGTGTTAACCTGAATTGTTCAGGCACAAGGACCATGTTTCATTTCATATGTGGCTGACTAATGCATTTTTGTGTTTGTTTGTAAAGTCTTCTCTAGATGGTGATGCATCAGACTGTGCATCTTGAGAAACTCAATGAACACATTTTTTTCCTATTTTGCTAGCTAAAGAAACGAAGCTTGATATACATGATATTCACCTAGACACATGAGCTTTCTGTAACTTTTTTTAGATTGGCATGTGTTTTAGGACTTGATGACCCTCTCATATTGGTCTCTGCTCAACTTTTCCTTGAGTCGTTGAGGTATGAATGCTGTGTTTGGAGGAGGTACCTTGCCTCCATACATCCTCCATCATTTGGTGGTTTTGTCAACGATTGTTGTGCTCTGAAAGTCACGTTTTGTAGGTTCTGGTATTGTTATTTGGAAGAATCTTTTTATGTCCTTTGCAGATGCATAAGGCTAACAGTAGTGTGCCAATGCTTATGTTGGCTGAGTTTTGTGTAGATCCATGGGGGGTGGTCTCCAAAACTCTACCTAGAATTGGGCAATAACGCTATTTTGAAGTTGGGTAATTGTTTGCGTTTCTTGTATGATTGATGAATCATATAGGTTTGAAGGAGGGATGATGGTTGCTTTTGGTCGTTTGGGGCTAAGCATTGATCTTTATATGTTTACCACTACACCATTTGATATAATGCGGGAGGGTTGTAATGTTGTCTTCCTAAAGAATGAATATAAGCTTTACAGGAATCTAACCTGATTAGATACATAATTGTGGCATTCATTCCCTTCTTGATGAGTGAAATTCATGATGTGCTTTATGATCATAGATATATGTGCTCAATTTTTCTCCAAGTGTTGCAGGTTCAAAGTATAGATGACAGTTGATTTCTCAGGCATCCTTGCACTTTTTTGGCAGATATGCAGTCAAGAAGTGTGGAGTGTTTGGATATGAGTGATCTAAGAGATATAGGCTTCAGACAAGTTGACTAATACAAGAAACTAAGCCTTGTGTATCTATGTTTTATGAATGAGTATAGCTCTCTGCTATTTTGTTTTCATATGAAGAAGATAGTGCTTGGTTACTCTCATGATAGATACTCAAGAGATAGAAATGGCTTGAGAGAAGGCTCTTCTCCTCAAACTAGGAGGCATACCATTGCTATACTACTATGACTCTGCCACTATATAGCATGGCTGAAGGCTAAACACTTCATAACACATGGACTCTGCTAAGGGCTCTGTTCTGTAATTAACAAAGATCTGAGTAATTGTTTTTTGCCAGGGAAGTCACTCACTTGTTTCACAATGCTCAGATGGTTCTCATTTAAGACTTCTTTCACTTCTTTGCTTGGGTGATTGGAAGCTTTGCATGTGCAAAACAAACCTCATGCTTATTTTGCATTTGCATACTGTACAAGATGTCGTAATATGGTACTGGAATCACTCTGAGATCATTGATGCATCCACACCATGGGCACAACCTTTTTGGGACTTTGGTTGTTTACTTAATAACGACGAAAATGCAGAAGGGATCTTCATTTGCTCAGAAACTGCTCGAATTTGTGCAGGCCAAAGAGGAGGATAACTATGGATCCTAATTTTCAGGGATAACTGTTGGTCCATCTTCTGCTAAAAGCTTCTATGATTTAGGAGATTAGAATGAGGCTTACAGGGATAAATACTAATTAAAAATTGAGCATGTGTCCTAGGATTGTGGCCCTCATTTCCACTTCCTTTGTTTTGTGAGGATTGATGTGCACTTGGTTAAAAAATTCAGGTTCTGTGTCTCTCTAACAGGAAAAGAAAAGCTCATTATGAGGACTTGAAGAGCCAGTCCTATAAGACTTAATGTCCCCTGAAGTGGAAACTAAATTTGAAGTAAATGTTTATCTCATTACTAGATGCAGTCTACTTGCTCTTTTGTATGTCATTTCAGGTTTGGGAGATTCTGGAGAAGGCTTTTCCAGCCTTACAAAAGACTACATAGTGGGAAACATGCTGGGCTGATTGCCCCCCAAGGGGATTGTGTCACCCAGCTTTGAAGATTGAAGATTTGTATATTGAAGTAAAGACTGAAAACTTGGAGCCTGAAATCTTGAAGACTGAAGAACTACAGAAGATTGGAAGAACTAAAGACTTGCTGCAGATTAAACAGACTTGCTGACCTAAAGACTAAAGATTTGTAGAATTAAGTCTTGCATAATTGAAGACTCAACATGACCTCGATCAGCTATGCATGGTTTTTTTTTCTCAGCTTTGTCGAGGACGACAAAGACTAGGTGGGGGAGGGTGTTGGAGCTATGAAGTTATGAAGGACCCATGAAGCTATGAAGACTATGGAGTACTTGGGGGCCTCCCTCAGAGCTAAGGATACTTGAAGGTTTAAGGCCTTGCGTGGTAGTCTCTCAAGTTTCCCACTTTTCCCTTTTGTATACAAGTTCTTCATAGGAACTCTCTCTTATGTCCTTTTTTGAGAAAA
Source organism: Ceratopteris richardii (assembly GCA_020310875.1). NCBI lineage: Eukaryota > Viridiplantae > Streptophyta > Polypodiopsida > Polypodiales > Pteridaceae > Ceratopteris > Ceratopteris richardii. Next base: position 53,305,048 of record CM035431.1, on the reverse strand, counting down.
ACCATAAAAACTCAACCTTATCCTTCTTTTTTGTAAAAGGCTTGTTTTTGGGTCTTGCCTTATTTTAGAATTGAGAGCTCTCTTTTGGATACGTGCAAGAGCTCTCTTTCTCTCTAAGAAGATTCCCTTTTTTATTTTCCCAACCACCTACCTTTTTTAGAATATCTCTAGTTAATGAAATCTTTGGCCACTTGTACTCAACGGATCCCTCCTCTCTTATATAAGGAGGGTTTCATTTTGTAAAAGGAGGTCCCTTGGCCATGGCCTTGGCCTCCATGCTAATGGAAAGAAGGTTCATTTGGCTTCCACATTTCTCCTTGTGTGCTAGGCGTTGATCCATGTGTGTGGGTTTGGCGCTTGGGGTTGTCTTGTGTGTGAGCATTGCCCTCCCTTGCTCCTTTTGACGTTGGCCATGGTGCCATTGTTTGTGGACGTGGGTGTGTGTGTGTTGCTTATACTTCTTGCAACTCCTCTTGGAAGAGCCTCTCACTTTCATGTGAGGCGGTTTGGGTTGGTTACTCCCCATACTTCAACACCCGGCGTGCGTTGTAATTCCAGCAGTTGACTTGATCCACCAAAGTTCATTTTCTTGGCACCCTATCTGCACCCCTAAGCGTGCAAGAACCCAACCACATCGTGACATGGTATCAGAGCCAGCGTGGCTGTAGAGAGCTCGTGGAAAAGGCGACGGTGAAGAGTATGCAAGAAGGCATGGAGAGAACGTGATTCACAAATGACCTCCATTCGCTACGAAAATTGGCATGAAGGTAGAAGACCTAAAAATATTTTCATGAGTTATCCCTTTAGGTTCACTCGTTTTTGTCAGATCGAAGTTTCGGAGCCATCTCGACCTCCGTTTCGAGCCCGCAAGGTGGGGCCCACAGAAAAACCAGGTCAATTTCAGAAACTGGAACTTGCATTGTGTTTGGCAACACTCATATATTCCAGATCCAGAATTTCAAGTGATTCCGTGTACTCTTGATACACGAAAACTGTGTTTTTCTGAGATCAAACTATCACGTCATAGTGAGACAGTATTCAAGCAGAAGTGCTGCTTGTAGTGTTTTGGAGTGTTGAGAATTGCTGCAGAAATGGCAAACACAGATGGGATGAGTCAACTTATGAGTGATAAGCTAGACAAGAACAACTTCCATGCTTGGAGATTCAGAATGACGAATTTCCTGATGGGAAAAGGCTACTGGAAGTACATCGAAGGAGAGAACAAAAATGCTCCGCAGTTACCAGAGAGGAATCAGACTGCGGAACAAATAAGAGCATATGAGGAATGGAATCAAGGAGCACGAAAGGTAATGTATTGGCTATCTGTTAGCATACAGGATAGCATGATTGGGCACATACAGGATGCCAAGACTCCGAAAGAGGCTTGGAACAGTTTGGTCACATTGTACGAGACCAAATTATACAAAGGCACGAAAATTGCAACTCAAGAACGAGCTGCATACATTGGAGAAAAAGAGCATGTTGGTAAGTGACTACACTCTGAAAATCAAAAGCATATGTGAGTCACTTGCATCTATTGGCATGAATGTAGATGATGATGATAAGGTGGAAGTGTGCCTTCGTGGTTTAGGAGCTGCATATAAGCAGTTCAGAACTTCTATATAGACCAGGGAAAATACTTCGAATTTTGCTGATTTGGTGTCCATGCTGATTATTGAAGAAAAGAATCTTGGTGAGGATTCGAACTCCCAAGGAAAGCCCAGTTTTGAGCAGGTATTCTATTTCGGCAGAGGAAGAGGCACAGGTAGAGGTTTTGGAAATGGAAGAGGAAACAGTAACCAAGACCAAGGTCAACAACAGAATCATGTAGGAGGAAGAGGACAGTTTCGAGGCAGGGGGAGCCAAAGAGGTCGCAGAAATTTCCAAAGAAATGATTCAGGTAATGATGGTAAAGGATGCTGGAATTGTGGTAAACCTGGACACTTTGAACGTGATTGCAGGTTGAAGAACCAAAATAACAGAAGGACGCAAAACAACTATGCATCCACAAGTACAGATGATTTTGAGAAGCTATTCATGGTTCAACATGACATGATGAATACGATGTCTGCTGGTGATTCAAAATCGAATGATAATGTCTGGTATGTTGATTCAGGTGCTTCAAATCACATGACCAGTCATGCGGAATGGTTTAGTATTTTGCAGAAATTGCCAGTTCCTGGATATGTTGAAACAGGTGATGGCACATCACATCCTATTGAGCATACAGGAAACATAGCACTATCGATGGAGGATGGAAAGGTAAAACATCTTGCTGATGTGCTGCATGTACCAAATATAACGAAGAATCTGGTTTCTGTTGGACAAATGGTTGACCAGGGATTACAAGTTAGGTTCAATGCTGATGGATTATATGTAGAAGAGTACAAGAAGGATGGATGGTTGGTTGCCAAAGGAAACAAAGTGCGTAGGATGTTGACCTTAAATGTGAAGATTCCTGAAATGAATGCAGCCATGTTTGCAAAAGGTGCAGGAGTTATTGCAGATATAGAGATGTGGCACAAGCGGATTGGACATGCAAACTTGCAAAGGCCGAAATTGATGTAGTCAAAGGAGATTGTCCATGGACTACCAAATTTCAAAGTTGCAGAAATGCAAAAGGTATGTGCAGCATGTCAATTTGGTAAACAGTCAAGAGCATCATTTCCACATGACAAGCATGTTAGTGAGAATTTACTAGAAGTAGTACATACAAATGTTTGGGGTCCAACAAAGACCACATCTATGGGAAGTTGCAGGTTTTATGTTGCTTTCATTGATGACCATACACACAAAGTATGGGTATATTTCATGAAAGAGAAGAGTGGGGTGTTCACTCACTTCCAGAATTTTAAAGCTATGGTGGAAAAGCAGACAGGGAAGTACATTTAGACATTAAGATCTGATGGAGGAGGTGAATACATGTCAAATGAGTTCAATAGTTTTCTAAAAAATCATGGAACTCGGCATCAATTTTCATGCATGTACACACCACATCAGAATGGCATTGTTGAACGCAAAAATAGACATATTGCAGAAATAGCAAGAGCCTTGATGGCTGAGAAGAATATGCCTCATTGTTATTGGGCAAAAGCTGTCCATACTGCTGTATACATCATGAACAGAACTCCGACTGCTACTGTACATCAAGTTACACCTGAAGAGAAGTTTACAGGTAAAAAGCCAAACTTATCACATCTAAAAGTTTTTGGCTGTATTGCATATGTACATGTTTCAGATGAGTTGAGGACGAAGCTTGATCCGAAAGCAGAAAAATGTGTCTTCAGTGGATACTCCCTTGAGCAAAAGGGGTACAAATGTTATAACCCACTCACACGACAGGTGAAGGTGAGTAGAGATGTGGTATTTGATGAAATGTCAAGCTTGTATGCAGATGCCAAAGAAGGATTGAATCTTGAACCAAGTGACAAAGAAAATGCTGAAACATATTGGCCTTTAATGGGAGATTGTTACCATTAGTGTCCATGTGAAAGGCCAAATGGCCACAAGACACTTCTTTGTATATGTTCTTTAATAAAACATAAAGTGGTTTGGTTAATCACAGACTGTAAGTTCGACCGCATTTGTAACACCTAAGAAGTCTGTGTTCATGCTCCCTCTGTATTGTGTTTTTCTGCATATTCTGTAGCCTTTATGTCGAGTACTGTGTGCGACCCTATTGAGCTTAATTTTCTACTCTGAGGATATCATCGTGGAGCTCTCGAGAAGGAGAGCACACTGTGGTGCATCACGATTAGAATACTTCAAAATGTGCATAAGATAATTTATTTTATCACTTTCATACATGATGCTACTACAAAAGTCTAGGTATATCCGATCAAATCAAAGGATGAGGTATTCCATAATTTCAAACAATGACATGCTTTAGTTGAGATTGAAAAAGGAACTAAGGTCAAGGCTTTACCGCAGATAATGGAAGTGATGAATTTATCCCTTTCTATCAGTCTAAAGGAATTTGTGGAGATTTACAAGTCCTTATACCCCAATACAGAATGGTGTAGCTGAGAGGATGAATAGAATTATTGAGGATAGAGTACTTTCTATCCTACATCATGCAAACCTTTCACAAGGATTTTGGGCAAAATCTATGTTGACTTTGCTTCATGTGATTATCCTTTCGCCTAGAGCTACCAAAGGTCTGAAAGTGGCACAAGATTTATAGATAGGGAAGCCATCATATTATGACCATCTTAGAGTTTTTGGGTGTGAAGAGTATGTTCATATACCCAAAAATTGTAGAAAAGTTGGACCATAAGTCAAAGAAATGCATTTTTCTTGTATATAATTGAGAAGGCCAATTTGGATATCACTTATGGGATCCTAAAACATGGTGAGTGACCAAAAGTAGTGATGTCGTTTTCAATGAGTCTAAGATGCATAAATTTTTAGATATACTCAATACTCCACCCTCAAGTGACCAAAAATGATCCATGGTGCTCTAAGTTGTAAGGACCCATTATGAGGAGAAGCCATCGAGAGAGCTTGGACATTTGCGGAACCCTAAGTTCCAAGTTAGATGAGGTCTATGTATGACTATTGATGGTGATAAATGATGTTTGTGAGCCTAACCATTATCTTAGTTGAGCCATTGGATTTCCATTCAAGGTGAAAATAAAGGCCTTTGCAACATCGTGTGGGTTCCCCATATAATCTTAATGGGGGGAATGCAAAGGGGGGTATATTTTGTCGACTATTTTGTATCTCCTGACTATGTTTATCTAGACCGATCCCTTGGTAAAAGTTATAAAGCATGGCCCATGTTGAGCTTTACATAGCATTGTGCATGAGTAAGCCCTTCATCTAGAGTTTTTCTAGATCTCCATCTAAGCTCCACATTTGGAGTGCATGGGTGGATAGTACCATCATTGTAGCTGCATTACTCTTGGCAATTTGAGAATCTGAGTTCTCTATCTCTTAGTTTGCATCTATCTTTGTTTAGATTTTTCTCTCAACTCTGTTTACTGGTCTATTTTATTGTGCTGTTATTTGCTTACATGGTGTCAAAGCTTAGGAGGCTACGAGTGGTTTAGAAGCAAAAATACAGAAGTTGTAGAGGTTTCAATGACAAATAAGATTTCAAGCGGTCCATCATCATCTAAAACTAGGAATCAAGGTGTTGCTTCAAGAAGAATAGGTGGAGCACATGCCAAAGCAGCAATGATGCTGATCATCCCAACATTGCAGATACAAGCACAAGCCTTCATGGAAGCTAAACTTGATGGTACAAACTACATCCTATGGAAGTTTAAAATCACTTATATCCTTGAATCATATGAGCTTCTAGATAGTGTCCTTTTGACTGATAATGAGCCCCAAGCCTGATATAAATACTCTTGGTTGAATGATTCCTCCTGATGCTAATTTTCTACATGCTTGGAAATGTACAAATGTAGATGCTCTTTGTGATCTAGTTACAAGTACTACTAATAGTGTTCTAAGTCTCATTTAGCATAGTACGAAGGCATGTGAAGCAAGCAACATATTGAGAAATCAATATAAACTTGTAATCAGACATGGATTCAAAACTTGGAGAATCAACCTGCAACAGAAAGGTTTGCTGATGGGGAGACAACAGAGGTCTTTATCACTCGCATAAAGATTCTACAAGATCAAATGGCAAGATTAGGTGTACAAAAGTCAAATGAGCAACTAGCTCAACATCGTCTTCCAATATGTCCACCAAAGTTTGATGGTTTGGTAACTGCTCTTAATACTCAAATTATACCTCAACCACTAACTTTTGAAGAATTTAATGCCTTACTCGTGGAGGAGGAGTTGCGGCTCAAGGCAAGGAGTGGTATCATCAAAGGAGATGTTGCATTCACAGCTAATGCCAAAGCAAACTCTTCAAAAGATGAAGAGAAAAAGGAGAATGACAAAAATAAGTTCTAGGGGGAGTGTTTCCACTATAAGAAGAAAGGCCACAGAATCCAAGACTATCATATCAAGAAGGTAGAAGAGAAGAACGGCTCTTCAAAAGGTGGCAAGGACAAGAACTTTGCCAACATTGCAAAAATAGAGCTTGAGTTATTTGTTACAGTAGAGGAGGTATGCTCCTCAGCTAAAGATTCAAGAAGAGATGACTCATGGGTGTTGGGTAGTGGTGCCTCTCATCACATGACAAGAAGAAAAGACCTTTATAGTTCCTAACAACCTCTAAAGAAACCCATCATAATAAAGGTAGGCAACAATGCAAGATGTCCTACAGAGGGTGAAGGTATGATTTCTTTCATTAACTCTAATGAGGATGTCCAAAAACTTTCAAATGTGTTGTATGTTCCACAAAACAAAAAAAATCTACTTTCTGTAGCTTGTATAATTGATTAAGGTCATCAAGTATCTTTTTCAGTAAGAGAGGAGCTAAGATTATGGATAGTAACAACATGTTGTTGGGATTGGCATAAGGAGGAGCAACCGATATGATTTGACTGCTCTTATAGCCACTACAAGTGCGGGCACAAGTAAGCTATGGCATGAGAGATTTGGCCACATCGGATACCATGTACCAAAGGAGATTCATCACAGGGGTATGGTTGCACACCTACCATCCATTGCAGAAATGAAGGAACCATGTGAAGCTTTCATGATGGGCAAGCAACAAAGGAAGGCTTGTTCACAAGAAAGCAAGAACAGAGCAAGCTATCCTCTAGAGTTGGTGCATGTTGACTTGTGTGGAGAAATGCCTACACAAGCCTTGTGCAGATCGTCACTCTAGCACAATGATGAGTATCAACATGAGGAGATCCACCTCCTAATTTTCAATGCGAGGAGACATGAGGGAGGTATGATGACCATGAGTGAATGAGTACACAAATGCAAGAGTGAGAAGCACACTAACATGCACACACATATACATACATGGATACATGGTAGGACAAAGAGATGGAGCAATGGAATCTTCAATTCATCAAAAGAAATCTTATAATCTTCTTAGTTTACTTCAATCTCCAATAATCCAACCTAAAAAATGAGCCTTCTAGCTCCTTTTATAGTTTTTTACTAGTTTTGGCCCTTTTCAGACCTAGTGTTCGACCTAGTTAAAAATTAGGTTCCTAAGGTAATTTGAGGGCTCAAATGGGCTCTAAAAGTTATGAAAATTGGTACATAGGTAGTTAAAGCCACAAATTTCCTTTTTATATCATGGATGAATTAGCTTTGAATCCTTGGTCCTGCAAAGAAGTCACCAATCTAGAATTCCAAGCTCTTGGAGCTTGCTTCAATCCATACAAAGCTTTCTTTAATTTGCATACATAGTTAGGATGATGTGCATCCTCATATCCAGGAGGTTGTGCCATATAAAGTTCCTTAGAAATCCATCCATTTAAGAAAGCATTCTTTTCATCAAGTTGATAGAGCTTCCAATTTCTAGATGCAGCAAGACTAATGAGAACCCTAATTGTAGGCATTTTTGCAACAGGAGAGAAAGTCTCCTCATAATCAATACCATGGATTTGAGCAAACACTTTAGCAACTAACCTTGCTTTATGTCTATTTATACTTACATTTGGATTCCTCTTGATTTTGTATATCCATCGAGATCCAGTTACCTTCATAGATGGCTTGTTAGGTCCAAGCTCCCAAGTGTCATTCTCCTTCAAGGCTTCCATTTCTTCATCCACTATATCTCTCCAAGCTTTCTTGCTTTGTACGTGCTTCTTTAAATGTGGTAGGTTCTTCATTGGTTGAATCCTTTGCAATGTAGATTGAGTGCTTGGTGACCAAAGAAGTATCATAACCATACCTCTCTGGTTTCTTCTTCTCCCTTGAAAACCTTCGAAGTGGTTGATGTGAGCTCTCGGGTCCATATGTAGCATCTTGCATCTTTGCTTTACCTTTGCTCTTCCATAGCTTTAGTCTTTCCAAGTCTTCTAGGTCAATCTCTGAATCACTTTCTTCAATTTGCTTTGGCTTCTTTGGTTGAAGTGATGGAAAATTTTCATCCAAGTTATAAGGCAGCTTCACTTTCTTGTCATCATCAAACCATGATTTTTTCTCATAAAAAATTACATCTCTGCTCACAGAAAATCCTTTATTGGTTGGATTGTACAATCTATATCCTTTTTGGTTTTGGTCATAACCAATAAATATGCACTTCTCTACCTTAGGATCCAATTTCCCTCTTACTTGAGAAGGAATGTGAGCATAGGGTAAGCATCCAAAGATCTTACAATGTTCTAGACTAGGTCTTCTTCCATTCCACACTTCATGTCTATTTATCATAGGTGTGGCTGTAGACACAACCTCTGCCCATAGATATTTTGGCAATCCCTTTTCATTGAGCATGGATCTTGCAACTTCAACAATAGCTCTGTTTCTCCTCTCTGCTAAACCATTGAGTCCGGGTGTATACCTTGTAGTGACTTCCCTTTTAATGCCTCTTTCATGCAAGTAGGCATCAAATTCAGAATAGAAGTATTCTCCTCCACCATCTGATCTGAGTCTTTTCAAAGTCCTACCTATTTGGTTTTCAACAAGAGCAACACACTTCTTAAAGCAATTAAAAACTTCATCCTTGTGCTTCATGAAAAACAGAATGGTCCACCTACTACAATTATCTATGAAAGACACATAATATCTTGATCCTGATATAGATTGCTCCTTAATAGGACCCCACACATCCGTGTGCACTAGATCCAAAAGATTTTGATACACATATCCCTTCCTATTGAAAGGTTGTCTATGAGCCTTGCCGAATTGACAAGCTTCACACTTATAAATCATGTGTTGCCTTGTGATATTAGGCAAAACAAGTACACTTTGGACCCTATAAATTTGTTTGAGTGTCCTCTCACCAATGTGAGCAAGCCTTTTGTGCCATATCTCCAACTTTGAGAGTTTGAGATCCATAGCTAAATGAAGCTATGTTCTTTGTATCTTCCACTTCAAAAAAAGCCTTCCTATCTTTTCTCCTTTGGCAATCCTTCTAAAGCCTTGCGTTGGGTCTTCAACATATTCTCCAAATTGGTTGAATCTAACTTGCAATCCTTTTTCAACAATCTGCCCAACACTTATTAAATTTTTGGTAATTGTAGGGACATACAAGACTTTGCTTAAAAGGTTCATATTCATTAGATAAGCCACATATATTGCAAGGTTGAGATGATTGGAATCTCCCCTTGCCTTGCTTTCCACCTCTACCTCTTCCTCTAGCTCTTCCTCTACCTGCAAAGTTTGCTTGGAAAGAGCTACCTTCATCTTCATTCTTCTTATTTGACTTGTCCTTGACCTTAGCTTCATCAAAATATAAGGTAAAAGTTTGATTACCTCTTGAGGACTCACCACCTTTGCTAAGCTTTTCTTCATGAGTGAAGAGTTGGCCCATGAGTGTGTTGAGGTCGGGTACATGCATATCCATGTACAAATCCATGGCAATTGTGAAGGACTCCCACTTGTCATTTGCTTTGATTCCATTTATGATTTGTCTAATGATTTGTTCCTCTTCAATTACCTCTCCAATGCTTCCAAGTTGATCTAAAATCTCCGTCATCTTTTTGACATAATCAATCACACTTTGCTTGGGGCTTTTCTTCACTGTTATGAACCCCATCCATAATTGGTTCTTCCTTGCTTGAGTGTTGGAGGAGAAGAAAGAAGCAAGAGCATTCCAAGTCTCTCTTGATGTCTTGCATCCCTTGACATGAGGTAAAAGAAAATCAGAGATTGAGTTTAGAATATAGGACCTTGCAAGTGCATCATTTGAGCACCAATTTGAAAGTCTTTCCTCTTCTTCATGTGATGGTTGCCCTTTGGACACTTACTAACGCTACTTGGGAATCAGAAGGTTTGGTTTGCAACTACTTTCCCTCATTGATAATTGAGGACAATGATCTTTAGAAGGGGTAGAGAGTGTCAGACATTGATCCATAGGGATCATGACATTGATCCATAGGGATAAGTCCATGTGTGTGAGGGACAAGGGCTAGCTAGCCAAGGTCCCAAGCTCAAGGGATACCCTAAGGTACTTAGTAGTAATGGGAATAGGTATTGCATGATGCCCACATGTTCACAATAGAATATTCTAGAACATTGCTATTTTTAGAGTACAATAGGGTATATATGGATGGGAGGTGATTCACACACACATGATTCAAGCACTTACTAACACACATTGCTCTATGGTCCTAGGCTCCTTCAAGTACATGTAGGATCATAATTTTGCACTTAACATTGAACGGAAACCTCAAGGAGGAGGTATATGTGTCTCAACCACCAGGTTTTGAGGCTCCCCATTTAGAGAACAAGGTATATAATTTGAAGAAGGCATTATATGGGCTGAAACAAGCCCCTATATCATCATATTAGTGGATAGATAAGTATCTCTTGGATCTAGGTTTCAAAAGATGTGCTTATAATGCTAATTTGTATGTTCTAAAGAGAGGAGGGAAGACAACTATTCTTATACTCTATGTGGATGACCTTATGATTACACAAAATGATGATGCTCTTCTTCAACAAAAAAAAGATGTCATGAGTTTAGAATTTCAAATGATAGAATTGTGATTAATGCATTATTGCTTTGACCTTCAAATTTGGCAGGAACCAAGACGACTTTCATCTCTCAACAAAATTATGCAAGATAGATATTGAAGGCATTTGACAAGGAGGATTGCAAGGAAGTTTCTACACCTATGGAGGTCAACACAAAATTATCTATTGAAGATACTTCACCTCCAATGGGCATTGTAAGATATAGGAAATTTTTTGGAAGTCTCATCTACTTGTGCAATAGCATACTATATATCTCTTATCTTGTTAGATTAAAAAGCAGGTTCTCTAATAAGCATTGTCAAACTCATTGGAAGGCAAGCATGAAGATACTCAGGTTTGTGAAAGGAACCATTGTTTATGGTATTCGGTATGAAGAAGGATCATCTTAGGTTTAATATTGTGACTCGAATTGGGCAGGAAATATTGATATCAAAAAATCAGTTTTTGTATATTGTTTTCTTTAGGATCAGGGATTTTCTCTTGGATCAGTAAGAAGCAACTGATTGTGGCAGTATCTTCTACTGAAGTTGAGTAAAAGGCAACATGTGTTGCAACATGTGAAGCAATATGGTTGAGGAGGATCCTAGGGCACATAGGAATATGAGGGGAGGCTATAAGGTTAAATTGTGACAACCAAAGCGACATGGCCATCACCAAGAATCAGAAGGGGGGGTGTTAAATATACTCAATACTCCACCCTGAAGTGACCCCAAATGATCTATGGTTCTCTAAGTTGTAAGGTCCCCATTATGAGGAGAAGCCATTGTGAGAAGAGTGGTGTGTGAAGATACTATTCCTCTAGTTAGCATGCATAAAAATGCTACAGATAGGGATGTTCAAGAAAATGTCCAATCAAATCAATCTGCAAATGTTCCTATTCAGCAATCATTGAGACATATTGCACATGTCTCCCATCCGCCTAGTAGATATCTTCCAGGTTTGGATTTTTTTATGCTAAAATATGTTGCTAAGCCTTCTTGCTACAAAGAGGCTATGTGCATAGAGGATCATGCCAAGTGGGGGTGTGACATGAAGAGTGAATTGGATTCTATTCACAAGAGCGGTACTTGGGATTCAATACATTTACCAAAGGGTAGGAAAGCTTTACCATGTTAATTTTATATAATGTGAAATTCACATCACATAGTGTCTCTCCAAAGTGTAAAGCACAACTTGTTGCAAAGGGTTTTGTCACATGATATTTATATGGAGGTTTAATAGAGAAAGACACATGGCATTCTTATGCGTGTGACTCTTGAGAGAGTAGATGATATTTATATGGAGGTTTAATAGAGAAAGACACATGGCATTCTTATGCATGTGACTCTTGAAAGAGTAGTCTTTCTCACGAGAAGAAAGAGGACAGCCGCTCGGGCGATGGCTGGGAGGAATGAATGATCATGCTCTGTGTGTGAAGAGCTCGCATCGAATAAATAGCTATGGCAAGGGACAAAAGGAAACGAACGCTATATTGGTATCAGAGCCTAGTTGAGAGATTGGGCTTGACCAATGTCGGGAATCGAACTCACAACCTCCTGGTTAGGAGTGCGATGGGCTAACCACTTGTCCCAAAAGCCATGGTTGAGGATTACTTGCTAATCCTCTCTCTTAGAGCGTGGTTCAACCATCTCTTACTAGGATTATGTGACATTCCTCCCCCCTTAGACTGAGCATTGCCCTCAATGCTCACTTGTGGACCTTCTTAAATCTCTTGGACCCACTTTCCATGCATGAGCGTTTCCACCAACCTCAAACTCCAGCCCATGGACCAAATTTGGACCTATCCCACCCCCAACTATGGGTGCCCAAATGCCCATGTACCTTCATCCAAGATTAGTTTCACACTCACCACGGATAAGTGCTTCCAAGTGCCCACGGATGTACCCTGACAGGATGTACCATGACCAGCTATGGGACTGGCAGGATGTACCCTGGCAAGTGTACCCTGACATGGTGTACCCTGAGACGCGCCGCATCGCACCGCCGTCGCCAAGCCCAATTTCTCAACTAGACTCTGATACCAATGTTGGGAATTGAACTCACAACCTCCCGGTTAGGAGTGCGATGGGCTAACCACTTGCCCCAAAAGCCATGGTTGAGGATTACTTGCTAATCCTCTCTTAGAGCGTGGTTCAACCATCTCCTACTAGGATTATGTGACAGGTTTTAGGCAACAACATGGTGTTGATTTCAAGGAAATCTTCTCTCCAATAGTCAAGATGACTATACCTCATGTTTCTTGGATTCGTTGTAGTAGAGGAATTAGAGCTAGTCCAAATGAATGTGAAAACTACTTTCTTGCATGGAGATCTTGCATATGAGATTGATATGGAACAACCATAGGGTTATGTAGTTCCTAGCAAAGAAATTCTAGAATGTAAGCTAAAGAAGACCTTATATGGACTTACATAGTCCCCTAGACAATGGTACCAAAAGTCTGATGCTTTTATGAAGTCTCAAGGCTATTCTCAAAGCAATATGGATTATTGTTTCTACACAAAGATATAGTCAGATGGCAGCCTCATATGCTTTATACTTTATGCCAATGATATGTTGATTGTTTGGAAGCCCTCTGGTGGCTTGGCATTGCTCAAAAAGAAGTTGAGTGAGACATTTAATATGAAGGATTTGGGGGATGCCAAACATATTCTTGGCATGCACATTACTCGTGATAGGATTAAAAGATGTACATACTTGTCTCAAACTGAGTACATATCCAAAGTAATTCATAGGTTCAATATGCAAGGTGCCAAGGCATTGAGCAATGAGTACACCTCTACCTACATATCTGAAATTGAGCAAGGATGATTGCCCCAAATCCGATGAGGAAAAGGAATTCATGACCAAAATTCCTTATCAATATGTTTTGTCTCATTTATGCTATGGTAGCTATAAGACCAGGCATTGCATTTGGAATGGGAGTTGTGAGAAGATATATGTAGCTCAAGTGTAAGCACCACCTCCTTTACTTGTCAATCCGCGGAGACGTGAGGACCGGTATGAAGACCACAAGCAAGTGAAGGCACAAGTGCGTGAGTGAAAGCACACAAACATGCACACACACACGCACAAAGTAAGATCAAAGAGAGGAACAATGGAAAGCTTAGATTGCAAAAGAGTTCTCTTACCAAAGTTCTATTCTCTAACAAGCTAACCCCAAAAATGAGCTCTCTAGCTCTTTTTATAGTTTTTTGACTAGTTTTGGCCCTGTCCAGACCTAGTGTCCGGCCTAGTTAAAAATTAGGTTCCAGGGCTTATTTGAGGGCTCAAACGAAGTCTAAAAATTATGAAAATTGGTACAATGGTACTTCTAATACTCCTCAAGCTCGAGGACTCCTCGGCTTGAACAAAATGGAGTTACAAAAAATAGATAATGGTATTTACAATGGTTTTTAGTGATGAAAATCACTATTTTTGTAGGGGATTCTTCTGAAAATTTGACATACACTTCTTGGAGCTCCCTACTTGCTCCCTTTCCTTGTGTGTCCACCTTTTGATGTGCTTCCATGCTTTGTCCTTGACTTTGAGCTTCAACACTCCCCCCCCTCTCGAGTCTGTCGTCCTTGACAGACCCTTGTTGGAAGGGCTGTTCCATGTAGTGCTTTGAGAGGTGGTGTCCATCCGTTGTATGAGCTGGTTCCTTGGATTCCAGCAAGAATGTGTCGTTGTGAGCTTTCAAAACTGCAAGTTGCTCAAAAGAGGTTGTCAAGAGTGATTTGGAGCAACTACTGGCTTCAATTTGCTTCCGAGATATGGATGTTGTTCCCATAACGTCCGCTAGCTCTTCCAAAGATGATGTTGAGAGCAGTCATGCCAACTACTCATAACCCATAATGAATGATGGGTAAGTGTGTTCGTGCCTGGGTTGAAAAAAGTATGTGCCTTGTGCACGGCCTTATAATGTAGCCCTACGCATGCTTACTTGGAAAATGCATTGGAAGAAGCATGGTGCAAAAATTGCGGGTCTTGAGCTAAGTGCTCAAGGGTATGCTGACGAAGAGGTTTCCTAAACTATCATGGTTATGGTGTTTCCAGAGTAAAGATACTTACCATGGAGAAGGTTGATGGATGTTTGTCTCTTCGTGTTGTACACTCGGCCTTTGGGATGGAACATTGTTGATGAATGTCCATGTTGATTGTCCACTGATGAGATCTTTTGAGTGGTGGATCTCCTCTCCTCTTTTCAAAGCAACATTCGTCAAATACTGAGAATTGAATTTCTTTATATTCCTTGGCAAGCAACATCGGGTAACTACACCAAGCTGAGTTTCACATATTCTCTTTAGCTCACCATATGCAGGAGTCTTCTCCTCTAGAACTACCCTTTGCAGATATCTCCTTGGATGCTCTGGTACATGAAGTAGTTAAGCATCACTCAAGTTGCGGACCTTCAAGCTCTTCATTCCTACCATGGTAAGAGAAAATCATAGTTGTAGATGCCATGTTCATGCCAAATGCTTGTCATCTACCAGATAAGGCAGCAATAATCTCACTGCTGGCCGAGACACACTTCAATCCAAATTGATAAATGCCTAGTAATCAACAGTTCCACCTTCAACTAAGCATGACTCATTCATGTTTCATAAGCCAAACCTGGGAACAAGCTCTCTCCCTCTTTTCTTTCTCCCCTTTTTTTTATTTTTTTTTAATTTTTTTTTTTTGAGG
>CM035431.1:52684874-52687374 GCA_020310875.1 Ceratopteris richardii | reverse complement strand
AACCTATATAAGGAGGGGTTGGCCACATTCATAATCAATCTTGCCAATACCAGTCTTGGGAGCTCAAGGAGTCGTGACCGCCAAGTAAGTACTCTTCAAGTTCCAGTTCTAGTTCTAGTTCTTGTCTTGTTCCTTGTTCTAGTCTAGTTCTTGGACATACTATCTTGTCCCCTTGTAATCTCGTAGTACGAGATCCTGTCGAGTTCTTTCGTGTATCCAGTTCATCTCCCAAAAGGGAGTTCTTGTAATCCAAACATCTTGTCTCATACTTACGATCCCGGGTTGTGGGATCTCCTGTATAATCTCTAGTCCAGTTTTCCATACCTATTGGTCCCGGGTTGTGGGACGTCTTGTATCAGCAACATATTCTTGATTTATTTCCCCTACACGGGTGTTCTTGTAATCATAAGTGTATTTCCGAAATCTTGTCTACTGTAGTCAGAGAGCACAATCTAGTGCTCCCCTGACATTTTGGCAAGACTATCTTCTATCCAAGACCAGGCATCATGGAGAACGCTTATGAACAGATCGTAGCATCACTTCAGAGTCTCCAACAACAAGTCGAAGACCTAAGTCATTGACAGACACAAGTCGAGATGGGACATCCAATGCATGTAGGTGCACTCCTCCAAGAATTACAAGAATGAATCGGGAGTCTTCAAGAAAATCAAGGGAGTATTCAAGTAAATCAACGGCCTAGTACATCATTTATGAAGGAACCCAAGATTTGCATGCCAGAAAAGTTAGATGGGGATCGCACAAAGTTTCGTGGATTTCTCCAGCAAGTTAAATTGTACATCCGTATGCAACCTGATAGATACCCTGACGAGGCATCCAAGGTCGGGTTTATTGGAACCTTGCTCTGTGGCCAAGCATTATCATGGTTTGCCCCAATCTTGGAGAAGAAAATGGCAATACTTCAGGACTATGAGGGGTTTCTCCGAGAACTCTCCGCCACATTTGGAGATGCAGATACAAGTCGACTAGCAGAAACAAAACTTCGGAAGTTACGTCAAGGTAACCGCCCTGCCTCTACCTATGCATCTGAATTTAGGGAGTTGATATGTGATCTCACTTGGCATGAAGATTATTTCATAAGCCAATTCAGATGGGGTTTAAGAGATGATGTGAAGGACCTTTTGCTCACGATGCCAGAGGTTAAAACATTGAATGAATATATCATGCAAGCTATTCAATGTGATAACCGACTTTTTGAAAGGAAACAAGAAAAACAAGTAGAAGGAAGACCTCGCCAGTGGAAACCTTTCCAACCCACTACTAAAGATGAGTCCATGCCTGAACCTATGCAAATAGATGTAACTAGGTTTCAGCCTCTAACACTAGAAGAGAAACAGAGAAGGAGATTTGATAAGTTATGTCTCTACTGTGGAAACCCTGGACATATTGCAATTTATTGTCCAAACAAGAGAACAAACTCCAGAGTCGCAGCCACCCTTGTAGAGCAGGGAAACGAGGAAGTCCAGTTGTAAAAGAGACCTTGCAGCCGGACCATGATATAAGAAAGGGTCTCATAATTCAAGCTACACCCATAGAAATATGTCTTGCACCTGTCAAGTTAATCATGCCCAACAAGACCCTTTCCCTTACAGCCCTAGTAGATTCAGGAGCCTCCTCATGTTTCATCGATGAAGGATTGGTTAAGAAACATGGAATTCCTGTACTTCGGAAGAACAAACCAGTAGTAGCTGAAGTAGTAGATGGACGACCTCTAGCATATGGGAATATAACTATGGAAACCAGACCATTAAGAGTACATCTTGGTGACCATGAATCCCACATATGTTTCAATGTAATATCGAGCCCTGTACATCTAGTTATCATTGGAATGCCCTGGTTAAAGAAGCATAATCCAGACATTGATTGGGAAAAGAATAAAATCACCCGTCGAGATATCCAGAAGAACCCAACATATGTTGGAGCCAAAGCCTTCATACATGCAGTAAGGAAGGAACCCACATATATCATCTATGCCATACCAGCTCAAGAATCCAAGAAAGATGATCCAGTACAGCTACCCTATCAGTACAAAGGCTTTGAAGATGTTTTTGAAAAGAAGAATGCAGATATCCTCCCAGAGCATAGACCTTACGATTGCCCCATAGATCTTCAAGAGGGAGCACAGCCACCCTTTGGACCAATCTACATACTATCTCCAGAGGAACTTACAGAACTACGCAAGAACATTGATGAGAATCTAGCAAAGGGGTTTATCAAACACTCGAAGTCTCCAGCAAGAGCTCCTATTCTATTTGTAAAGAAGAAGGATGGGACGACTCTTCGGATGTGTGTAGACTATCGTGGATTGAACAAAGTCACTATAAAAAACAGATACCCCCTACCACTCATATCAGAGCTCTTGGAACGCCTTGGAAAAGCAAAATTCTTCACAAAAATTGATCTTCGAGGAGCTTACAACCTTGTCAGGATCAGAGAAGGAGACGAATGGAAGACAGCATTTCGAACAAGGTATGGGCATTTT